>NW_024121320.1:76904-118137 GCF_016745375.1 Pimephales promelas | reverse complement strand
GTTAATCCTATTATACTGGATCTGTCACGAGCTGGGCTCGAACTCGGGTCTCTGGTGTGGAAAGATGAATGTTCTACCACTTAGCCACAGAGGAGGTAGTGTTGGACCCAAACGAAACACTCAAGGCAATACTCCAGGCAAAGTAGATTTATTAAAAAAAAAGATACTTTGCAAGTCAAAAATCCAACAAAAGTTCTTCAGAGAAAGAGGAATGATAGTAGGAGAAATAATGCAAACAATAACAGGAGAAAAATAAAATAACTCCACGAGGGAGAAAAAAAAACTAACTCAAACAACTAAGAATAGCTTACTTGGGATTGCTTGGAACTTAAGAGCACAGTGGATCACAGCAGGAATCACATAGCCAAGACTCAAAACCGAGTGAGGAACAAGGGGAAAAAACACAGCTAAAATACTCTAAGGAAAACAAGGCACAGGTGACCTGCATAATAGCTAACAAGGATGCATGAGGAAGAACTAAGGCAGAAGGGAACACAGGTGACCTCTAGAGGCCCGGAGAAGAACAACAGGAGGCAGGATTCTCACAGGACCCCCTCCTCTAGGAACGACCCCTGACGTTCCTTCCAGAACACCCTGGCCTCAGGGAGCGAAACTCTCGGATCAAACTTGGGTCCAGGATGTCCTTGGCAGGAACCCAGGAGCGCTCCTCCGGTCCGTAGCCCTCCCAGTCCACCAGATACTGCAGAGAGTTCTGGACCCTCCGGGAGTCCAGTATCCGGCGTACTGTGTAGGCTGGCTGGCCGTCAATGATCCTGGGAGGTGGAGGGGGTCTGCGGGGGGGGGCAAAGGGAGAAGACAAGACTGGTTTAAGTAATGAAACATGAAAAGTGGGATTAATTCTAAGGAACGAGGGAGAAACAAACGATAAGAAACCGGGTTAACTTTCCTTGCTATGCGAAAAGGTCCGATGTATTTCTGGGAAAGCTTCTTAGATTCGACCCGGAGGGGCAGGTTCTTAGTAGCCAACCAGACTCTTTGACCAGCTCGGAAATTAGGTGCCATCCGGCGGCGGCGATTAGCCTGGGTTTGGTATCTCTGGGAGGTCCGCAGGAGTGTACGCCTAGCCTTCTTCCAGGTCCGTCTACAGCGTAGGACAAAGTGCTGTGCAGAGGGAACACCAACTTGCACTTCTTCCTCAGGAAATAGTGGAGGGGTATATCCGAACTGGCATTCAAAAGGGGACAATCCGGTGGCCGAGGACTGGAGGGTGTTGTGGGCATATTCAGCCCAAATAATATAGGTGGCCCAAGAAGTGGGATTACTGGCTGCCATACACCGCAAGGTGGTCTCCAGATCCTGATTAATCCGTTCCGTCTGCCCATTAGACTCAGGATGGAACCCGGATGATAGGCTGGCTGTGGCCCCGATAAGCCTGCAGAAGGCCCCCCAAAACCGGGATGAGAATTGGGGACCACGATCAGAGACAATATCACGGGGAATTCCAAATATCCGGAAGACATGATTCATTAGGAGCTCAGCAGTCTCCTTGGCTGAAGGCAGTTTGGGCAGGGGGATAAACCGGGCAGCCTTAGAGAAGCGGTCAACAACCACCAGGATTACAGTGTTGCCCTGGGATGGAGGAAGTCCTGTAACAAAGTCCAGAGAAAGGTGTGACCATGGCCTTTGGGGAATAGGTAAGGGACGGAGCAGACCCTGGGGTCGCTGACGTGTAGTCTTTCCTTGATTACACACAGGGCAGGCCTCCACATAAACCTGGACATCCTTCTTGATGGACGGCCACCAAAACCTCCGCTGGAGGAATTCCAGTGTGCGAGCACTACCTGGATGGCACGTCAGGGGCGACTCATGACCCCACTGCAAGACCTGGGCCCGAACAGATAGAGGAACGTACAAGCGTCCGGCAGGACCACCACCTGGATCGGGCTCGTGGACAAGGCCTCTCGTACCCCTCTTTCTAGTTCCCATTGAAGAGGCGCAACTATCCTAGACCCCGGAATAATCGATGCCAAGGGCTTCTCCTGTGTTTCGGGAGAGTAGACTCGAGAGAGGGCATCCGGCTTGCCATTCTTGGTGCCGGGTCTGTAAGATAGGAGAAACTGGAATCGATTAAAAAACAGGGACCATCGCGCTTGCCGAGGGTTCAACCGCTTAGCCTGCTGGAGATACTCCAGGTTCTTGTGGTCGGTAAGAACTTGGAAAGGATGCTGAGCCCCCTCAAGCCAATGGCGCCACTCCTCCAAGGCCAGTTTTACCGCAAGCAACTCTCGATCCCCCACGTGGTAGTTACGCTCGGCATCAGACAGGCGGTGAGACATGAAAGCACAAGGGTGTAATTTACCATCCTCACCCCTCTGTGACAGGATGGCCCCTACCCCCACCTCTGAGGCGTCCACCTCCACCACAAAAGGTCTTTCTGGGTCAGGAATAACAAGAATCGGAGCGGAAGTGAAGCGGCACTTGAGATCCTCGAAAGCCCGCGCAGCCTCTGAACCCCAGTGAATCTTGGTTCCTCCTCCCTTAGTAAGTGCTGTTAAGGGGGCTACCACCGAGCTGAAATTCTTAATGAACTTCCTATAGAAGTTTGCAAAGCCAATGAAACGTTGAACCTCCTTGACTGTGGCAGGGGTGGGCCAGTTGAGGACTGCCTTGACCTTCTTGGGATCCATTTCCAGGTGGCCGGGAGTGATGATAAACCCAAGAAACTGAGTCTGGGAAACATGAAAGTCACACTTCTCTGGTTTTACGTAGAGATTATTGTCAAGAAGTTTCTGGAGGACCTGGCTAACATGCCCCACATGCTCCTTAAGTGATTTTGAGAAGATGAGGATATCGTCCAGGTATACGAAGACGAACAGATTAAGCATGTCACGAAGAACATCATTAATCAGGGCTTGGAATACTGCGGGGGCGTTAGTGAGCCCGAATGGCATCACCAGATATTCATAGTGACCCGTGGGGTGTTGAAGGCCGTCTTCCATTCATCTCCTTGCCTGATCCGCACAAGATGGTAAGCATTGCGGAGATCCAGTTTCGTAAAAATGGAAGCCCCTTGAAGCAGCTCAAAAGCAGTGACCATGAGAGGAAGGGGGTATCGATTACGTACCGTGATCTTGTTTAAGCCCCGGTAATCTATGCAAGGCCTAAGACCCCCGTCTTTCTTCTCTACAAAGAAAAACCCTGCCCCAGCCGGAGAGGTAGAGGCACGGATGATGCCGGCTGACAAGGACTCCTTAATGTAGGTATCCATAGCAGAGTGCTCAGGGGAGGATAAGGAGAAGACACGACCCCTTGGAGGGCAGGAACCAGGGAGTAGCTCAATGGCACAGTCATAAGCTCGGTGAGGTGGTAAGGAGGTAGCCTGGGACTTGCTGAACACTGGCTTGAACTGATGGTAAACACTGGGGACTCGAGAGAGGTTGACAGACTCTTGAAACTCGGAACTAGGGGCTGAGGACTCTGAAGCTTGCAGGTGAGTTGGCAAGTGGATCCCCAGCTTAGGATGGTGCCAGTAGGGCAGTCGATCTGGGGATTATGTCTGCGCAGCCATGGGTGACCCAGGATAATAGGATACTCAGGGGAGTCAATGAGATAAAAGATCTCCTCCTGCTGGTGTTGAAAGACAGTAAGTCGTATGGACTGAGTCACCTCTGTTACTCTGCCTGGTTCCAGAGGTCTGCCATCCAAAGCTGTAACTGCCTGGGGATGAGGAAGTAGTTGGGTAGGGATTTTAAGTTCCTTAGCCAAGGTTAGATCCAGGAAGTCACCTGCGGCACCGGAATCGATCATAGCCTGGACCCGATGCTGGTGGCTCCCCAGGACAGAGTGGCTGGAATAGCAAGGACAGCATTAGTAGGAGGAGCTCTAATTTTCCCCATCACAGTCCTCCTGTAGCTGGACGGGACAGGAGTTTCCGAAAGCTCAGGGCAAGTGGAGCGGAAGTGGCCAGCACCCCGCAGTAGAGACAACGGCGCTCCCTCATGCGACGTTCCCTTTCGCTGGGAGAAAGCCTGGATCGGCCTAACTGCATGTCCTCCGGGGAATCCAGGAGCTGTTCAGGGCCGGGGAAGCTCTGAATGAAGGAACAGTAACTGGAGTAACAGAGTTGCTCAGAGTAACTTGGGACTGAGACACCTGGCGGCGAGCTGTTCTCCGCTCTCTCAGAGACGATTGTCCAGGCGGATGGCCAATGCTATGAGGGACTCGAGATCCTCAGCTGGTTCTCGGGTGGCTAACTCATCTTGAAGGGGCTCCGACAACCCTGCCTGAAAACAGACCCTCAACGCTTCATCATTCCATCCGCTCCTTGCTGATATGGTCCGAAATTCAATGGCAAAATCTGCAGTGCTGCGGGAACCCTGGCGAAGAGAAAGTAGGCGTTTAGAAGCTTCTCTACCACTGACAGGGTGATCAAACACCCTCTTGAACTCTTTCAAAAATCCTCATAGGAGGCCAACAAGCATCCTGGGACTGCCATACTGCAGAGGCCCAGGAGAGCGCCTTATCTGAAAGGAGGGTAATAATGTAAGCAATCTTGGAACGGTCTGTGGGAAAACTTGAGGGTTGAAGCTCAAAGGTTAGGGAGCATTGGGTGAGGAAACCCTGGCAGGAACATGGATCTCCAGCAAAGGGCTTGGGAGGTGGAAGTCGGGGCTCCGTGAATGGAGAAGGCCTGTCGGGGGAAGGTGAAGGAACAGGGAGGCGTTCGGAGAGCTGGCGGATGGAACTCGGGTCTCTGGTGTGGAAAGATGAATGTTCTACCACTTAGCCACAGAGGAGGTAGTGTTGGACCCAAACGAAACACTCAAGGCAATACTCCAGGCAAAGTTAGATTTATTAAAAAAAAAGATACTTTGCAAGTCAAAAATCCAACAAAAGTTCTTCAGAGAAAGAGGATGATAGTAGGAAAATAATGCAAACAAAACAGGAGAAAAATAAAATAACTCCACGAGGGGAGAAAAAAAAACTAACTCAACAACTAAGAATAGCTTACTTGGGATTGCTTGGAACTTAAGAGCACAGTGGATCACAGCAGGAATCACATAGCCAAGCCTCAAAAACCGAGTGAGGAACAAGGGGAAAAAACACAGCTAAAATACTCTAAGGAAAACAAGGCACAGGTGACCTGCATAATAGCTAACAAGGATGCATGAGGAAGAACTAAGGCAGAAGGGAACACAGGTGACCTCTAGAGGCCCGGAGAAGAACAACAGGAGGCAGGATTCTCACAGGATCTTTAAGATAAAGGTCTAAAGGTCTATATTTTCGAATGAAGAAACTTTTTCTTGCTGGACTTTATTGCTGTAACTTAATCGTGTTACTTTCTACCGGGTGTCAGACGCTGTCGGTTAGATCACAACACTAGAGTCAGAGCACTATAATTGTTCTTCACGCACACAGTAACTGAAATTTAAAACCTTTAAAAGAAAAGGCTCAATAAACTATTGCATAGATAGATAATGTATAATACACTGTTCATAAATATGTATTTCCTTTGTGCTTTGAACTTTTCAATACGGACTCAATGCGCTGTAACTTCATGTGGCTTCAAGCACATCATTCTCCGCTCGGGATGCACATAAGTGCTTTGTGCTGCACCGTATTAGAGCCGTAATATCATAATGCAGTGACGTAATAACAGATTATTAATTGCCTTTCAATTATATGTTGCTGCGTCATTAAACATCTGTCCTATGCATTTCAAACATTTATAGCAGCCATGGCTATATTTTTTATGATTTTTGTTATCTTGTTTTTCATGAATGTATTTTTTAAAAATAAGAGCAATGTGTATTATCTATTATTAATATAGTTTATAATAGCATTTTTGTCATAGATTATGACAAAGTAATCATATGATCCACCAGCGAGGAACCAGCAGAACAGAGTGAACATTCTTTCTGTTTAGTTCAATCCTACTTAATAGGAATTTATTTAAAATGCTCGCTCTACTCCACACCATTAATGTCTTGTGCGGACATCCGTATTTTGACTTTCGGTTTTAAGTAAGCGATTTAAAAGCTCCCAAGTCCCAGCGGAGTCACACGTTGATTAACCGGTGGGAATATACACAATAGGCCTACCTGATATTGAACACAAGAGGGCAGTATAGCACTACGTATGACTCAGATTATTATTTTTTTCTGAATTTTACAACAATTCTGGCTGTTTTTGAACGTAAACATAATTCTTAAATGAAAAAAGGGAAAAATTGGGGAAGTTATAATATTTGTATAATTTAATTTAGAAACAAATGATGTATAATTACATTTTTAGAAGATATGAGGCTTTTAGTGTTTACTTTTTTGACATTACTTTAATCTTTTGCCATAGTTGCACATGTCTACTGGCTAATAAATGTGATGTATCTGTTGAGTTTCAAGCAATTTCAAGCATGCTAAGAGTCCCAAAAGCATCAAAAAAGAATGTTAAAGTTTGTTTCGTTGCCACAGCAACAGTATCAAAGATATCAAAAATTCATTCACAGGTCTACATCTGCCGTGTATTTACATTATACAGATGAAGTTTGAAGCAAATCGGTTAAAAATAAGAGAGTGATTTCAAAGCATTTTGAAAGTGACACACTTCCTGCTGCCAGTTGGTGGCGCTATAACTTTGACTCACAATAGTCACATCCATGTGATCGGTCTCTTACAGCAAAAACACTGCTGAAGTTTCATCAAGATCAGTTAATGTATGCTGAAGTTATAACACACATCCTGTTTCATGTTTCTCGCCATAATTTCGTTTCCTCGCCACGGCCAAACCGTTCGAGATATCAAAAATCCCGTGGCACTTTTCATCCTTAATGTCTTGACTTCACGCTGATCGAGTTTCGTCGAATTTGGTTCAGTGCTCTAGGAGCAATAATTTAAATTCCATTGCATGTGTTTTAAACACAACCCTAAATAGCCGACTTCCTGTTGGGCTGGGGTAAAAAGTAAGAGTGTGAAGTATATATGAAACGATGAGATCTATATGTGTACCAAGTTTCATATTATTACATGCAAGTGTGTTTGATTTATGGACCAAATTTTCAGACCAAGTTTATTGACCAAGTTAATCTGATTAATAAACTAATTATATAAAACTATTGTCAATTCACTACAATTAAACTAGTTATATGCCTTTACTTATAAAAAATAAAAATAAAAACTTATTTAAAAAATACCAGGCTTGAGAAATGTATTTTCTTTATGCAGGTCATACACACAGCAGTGAAATGGTTAAGCCCCCTCCCCCTGCACACACACACACACACACACACACACACACACAGACAGCCAGCCAGCCAGCCAGCCAGCCAAAGACACAGAGACACAGAGACATGTAGGCTCAGAGTGGCCATATTCAAACAAAAATATCTGACTTTCTGTGGGTCCTAGCTAATAAGTGTCAATTAGAAAGTTGTCCGGCTCGAGGAGTACAATATACATACCAATTTTTGTAACTCTAGTTAAAACTAACCACCCCACTTTTGTCAAAAGGTGGCGCTACTGAGCCCTCACCACGCCCGTTTCTGCAACTTTGCACATGTCTACTGGCTAATAAATGTGATGTGTCTGTCGAGTTTCATGCAATTTGAAGCATGCTAAGGGTCTCAAAAGCATCCTAAAAGCATCCTAAAAGAAGGGTAAAGTTTGATGCGTCGCCACGGCAACAGTTTCAAAGATATCAAGAATCCATTCACAGGTCTACATCTGCCGTATGTTTACATTATACATATGAAGTTTGAAGCAAATCGGGTAAAAATAAAAGGGTGATATCAAAGCATTTTGAAAGTGACACACTTCCTGCTGCCAGTTGGTGGCGCTATAACTTTGACTCACAATAGTCACATCCATGTGATCGTCCTCTTACAGCGAACACACTGCTGAAGTTTCATCAAGATCAGTTAATGTATGCTGAAGTTATAACACACTTCCTGTTTCACGTTTCTCGCCATGATTTCGTTTCCTCGCCACGGACAAACCGTTCGAGATATCAAAAATCCCCTCGCAAACTTTCATCCTCAATGTCTTGACTTCACGCTGACCGAGTTTCGTCGAATTTGGATCAAAGCTCTAGGAGGAGTATTTGACATTCCATTGCGAGCGTTTTACAAACAAACCTCAATAGCCGACTTCCTGTTGGGCTGGGGTAAAAAGTAAGAGCGTGAGGTATAGATGAAACGATGAGATCAACATGTGTACCGAGTTTCATATTATTACATACAAGCGTGTTTGAGTTATGGACCAAGTGTTCGGACCCCGTTCCAGGGGGCGCTGACGAGCCGCCCTGCCACGCTTGGGTACCATCTTCAGCCCGGCCCTGATGGCCGCGGGTTCTGACCCGTGTGCAAAGTTTCAAGAGTTTTCGAGCATGTTAAGGGCCCCAAAAGTGCCCAAAAGTAGCGTATAAAGAATAATAATAATAATAAATATAGCTGCGAGCAGCGATGGCGGGCCCAAGCCGGAGGCACCGCAACCCCGGTTCCTTTAGTTACCTAAAGGCACCCGGGTGGCGGTGCCGAAGGCTTTGGCCCTTTCATGATTAAATGTTAAAGCGGCTTGCCATACTCTGTCATTTCGACTAGTCACAATTATGTTACAGATATCTTAAATGATAATACAAACTATCCAAAGTGTAACGACTAGACAGAAAGACGTTGTTGATATCTACAATGTTAATTCCGGACAGGCAAACTTAGCTTTTAAATGTTAAAAGGGCTTGCCATACAGGGACGTAGGCTCAGAGAGAGGCTCACCATATTCAGACCAAAATATCTGACTTCCTCTTGGTCCGAGCTAATGACTATGTATTAGAAAGTTGTACGGCTTGAGGAGTACAATGTATATACCGATTTTTGTAACTGTAGATAAAACTAACAACCAATGTAGTAGCACTTCTCTTTTTTTGATTGGCTGATGCGTAGCAGGGTCGACTGCTGAACTCCAGGCGAGACGCGCTTGATTCTCACGTGAGAGCGGCGCGGCCAGAGAAATTGCGTATATTAAATATATTATTAATAGTTTTTCCGCATGAGAAATACAATGTGTGACGGGAGTGTGAGACAAAAGACTGAAACGAGTGACTGTCATGCTCAATGCGTGACACACTATAAAAAAATATTTCACACTGACTCCACATTTAGGGGGCCACAAGGGGGTCCAAGCTTGTTGTCGCAGGGGCACTGCCCCCCCAGGCCCCCGCCTAGAACCGCCATTGCTCACACACACACACACACACACACACTTTCTCTCTCTCTCAAGAAGCAAAAACATGACTGCTAAAGGTTGTATCAGCGATGGCGGGGTAACATCACTTAACATCACGAGTGCTATTCCCTTAGGCCACGCCCCCTTGTCTCCCCAAAGTATTATAAGCAATCATGCGCATCCCGTGTGCAGAATGATGCACTTGAAGCAACACCAAGTCACAGCACGCAACGCTTCACATTGAAAAGAACATAGCGAAGGGATGGTATCTATAATCTATGCTTAGTAGGGCTGCACGATTTGGGAAAATGTCATATTGCCATTATTGAGCCAATATTGCAATTGCGATTTGCGACTCCGATATAATAAAATGGTTTCATGAGTCCAACTTGCTTGGTTCTAAAGTAAAATGCACACACAGATTAATGTTTATTTCTCAACTCAAACTAAAAACAACAACAACAATAAATGATTGATAACACCTATAATGATCAATAAACCATCAACCAAACCAACATTACAGTGATTCCATCAATTGAAAGCCATCAACTTTTTAAAAAATTATTACGCTTAAAAAAAATATATAACAGCTTTTAAATTAAGTGAACTTCAAACAATCCCCACATAAACCCATAATAAAAAACATATTTACCTGTGCCCTTCCTGTCTTAACAGGTACAGAAATTGAATAAAGTTATCAAACAGTCTGCGCTGCCTGAATCATAAATTATATATATAATAATCCTTATTAAAGCTACAAAAGTTCTTTACTCAAGATCAGTGAGTAATTTTCTAATTTCCCTTTGTTCTTTTAACTTTACTGAAAGAACGCTTTATTCGCTGCTGGCCCTTTAAGAGCACCCGTTGCCGAGACGCGGATCTCACACGCGCCTCATAGCACAACTCTTTTCATCCATAGACTTTTCTTATGTTATGAAGATACTAGACAAAATCACATTTTGGCATAATTGTGTGTGCTATTGTTCGTTCAAGCTCGAAAGAGAACTGTTTATTCTGGGCTGGCACACGGTCAGTGCATGCGCATTATGCGAGTCTCATCTATTCTAATCTAGGGCACTCACAGGCAGCTTTTCACTTCTTGTCGTGCAAAATGCGAAAAGGCATTTGAACCAATAAGAGGGGGATCTTGTAACACTAGTCAAAGGATGACAAAAAAGAAGAGATGCTGCGCTAATAGCCCTACTTTGTTTATTTCATATAAAATCGCGGCATTTTGCGTTATATAATTGCATAGGTTTGAGATCGCTATTACGACTGCGATATAATTAATCGTGCAGCACTAATGCTTAGTGTATTCTAAAGGGCAATAAACTCCACTCCAGCAAGATAGTCATTTTATGCAAATCATAGACCTTTATGCCTTATCTACAAATAAAGTATAATATTGGGAACATTGATCTTGAAGAGAGTGTCGTCGTGTTACTGTCGCAACCGAACGCGACGCGCTAATGCTGATGCATGGAGAATGACTGAGGCGAGATGACTTTCCGTTAACTTTAACTTAGAGACTAAAATATTAATTTTACCACACATTAAGCTATTGAATGACTTTAGAAGTCTTGGAATATAGTGTGAAAACTTGATTGTGCTTTACAGTTTTTTATGCCTTTAGTGGGGCTTAACAAAATAACACAATATGCAGAATGTCGGACGTCACTTATAGGCTAAACTGTTTTTATAGATAAAACTATTTACATTCGGCAGTCATGAAAACAAATCTCAGATAACGGTTGACTAGGTAACAATGTGTAATTTTGCGCCGGAGTTCTCCTTTAACTTACATTAGCTAGCTAACTACGAACGAGCTAACCAGATAACATTAACAAATTGACAAGCACTTACTGGGCACAGTGGGCAGAATGGCTCTTCAAATGACGGACGAAATTGGAGGTTGTCATCTGACTGTCCGCGATCTTAACGTTGCATGTCTTGCAAAGCGCTGTTCTTTTGCCATCTTGTTGTAAGAAATTCTTGAATCCAAAAGCGACGACGACCCTCGTTATCCCTCCGGCTGACATGTTGATGTGATCTGATGTAAGTGGGCGTGGTGTGCGCGTAAGGTATGAGAGGGCATGACTGATGATCTCGTGATCCAGTCATGACAGCGCTATTCTCAGCCTGCGCTCCAGCTGGATCAACTTTATTTTTTTTACATAATTTATATATTTTATATTCAAACTGAAAACATGATGTGATTAACACTCAAGTCATATTATTACATGCAAGTGTGTTTGATTTATGGACCAAATTTTCAGATCAAGTTTATGGACCAAGTTAATTTAATTAATAAACCTATAAAACTATTAATGCACTACAATTAAACTGGTTATATGCCTTTACTTATAAAAAATAAAAAACTTATTTAAAAAAATACCAGGCTTAAGGCATTTATTTTTTATGCAGGCCATACACACAGGAGTGAAATGGTTAAGACCCCTCCCCCTACAAACACACACACATACACAGACAGGCAAAGACAGAGATGTAGGCTCAGATTAAGCAAGACCACATTCAAACAAACATATCTGACTTTCTGTGGGTCCTAGCTAATGAGTGTCAATTAGAAAGTTGTCCGGCTCGAGGAGTACAATATACATACCGATTTTTGTAACTGTAGATAAAACTAACAACCCCACTTTTGTCAAAAGGTGGCGCTACTGAGCCCTCACCACGCCCGTTTCTGAAACATTGCACGTGTCTACTGGCTAATAAATGTGATGTGTCTGTCGAGTTTCATGCATTTTGAAGCATGCTAAGGGTCTCAAAAGCATCCTAAAAGCATCCTAAAAGAAGGGTAAAGTTTGATGCGTCGCCACGGCAACAGTTTCAAAGATATCAAGAATCCATTCACAGGTCTACATCTGCCGTATGTTTACATTATACATATGAAGTTTGAAGCAAATCGGGTAAAAATAAAAGGGTGATATCAAAGCATTTTGAAAGTGACACACTTCCTGCTGCCAGTTGGTGGCGCTATAACTTTGACTCACAATAGTCACATCCATGTGATCGTCCTCTTACAGCGAACATACTGCTGAAGTTTCATCAAGATCAGTTAATGTATGCTGAAGTTATAACAAACTTCCTGTTTCACGTTTCTCGCCATGATTTCGTTTCCTCGCCACGGCCAAACCGTTCGAGATATCAAAAATCCCCACACAAGCTTTCATCCTCAATGTCTTGACTTCACGCTGACCGAGTATCGTCGAATTTGGATCAAAGCTCTAGGAGGAGTATTTCAAATAACATTGCGAGCGTTTTACAAACAAACCTCAATAGCCGACTTCCTGTTGGGCTGGGGTAAAAAGTAAAAGCGCGAGGTATAGATGAAACGATGAGATCAACATGCGTACCGAGTTTCATATTATTACATGCAAGCGTGTTTGAGTTATGGACCAAGTGTTCGGACCCCATTCCAGGGGGCGCT
Organism: Pimephales promelas; assembly: GCF_016745375.1. The sequence goes on along the minus strand of NW_024121320.1, from coordinate 105,513 downwards.
GACGAGCCCCCCTGCCACGCCCGGGTACCATCTTCAGCCCGGCTCTGATGGCCGCGGGTTCTGACCCGTGTGCAAAGTTTCAAGAGTTTTCGAGCATGTTAAGGGCCCCAAAAATAATAATCGTAAAAAAAAAAAATAATAATAATAATAATAAATATAGCTGCGAGCAGCGATGAAGGGCCCAAGCCGGTGGCACCGCAACCCCGGTTCCTTAGTTACCTAAAAGCACCAGGGTGGCCATGCCACTGGCTTTGGCCCTTCATCGCGGATCACAGCTATATATATATATATATATATATATATATATATATATATACATATATATATGAAGCCGGTGGCACCGCCACCCTGGTGCCTTTAGGTTTATTGTGCACGACATGCAAAATGTAACCCTGCTTTGACTGATGCAAGCTCTACAGCACAGTTTATAGTAAGAAAGAATATAGTAAGAAAGAAAAGTAAGCTGTTACTCTGAGATGGTTTGGGAAACAAACATTCATCATGTCGCATTGGTTTTAGTTACTTGTCCTCGAACAGAGCCCTAATCTGTTTATATTTCAGTTACACATTCTACATTGATTAAAAAAGAAAAATCAAATGTGTTTTTAATTCATACAGAAATAAAATATTTATAATTCAGCTGAGAATAAAGTTAGTTCAAATTTTAAGAAAAACAAATATATGATCTGAAATATAGCACATTCATTTTTAAATTCATTCAGGTTCAATTACCAAAAATACAATCTTAATTTAATTTAAAGCAAATAATAAATCTAAAATATATGGGTTATATGCATATTTTGTAAAAAAAGAAAAAAAAAAGAAAGAAAGATATATATCCAAAAACACAAGGCCTTAAACTTTAACAAGGGTGCAACTCTTATCACTACAACAAACATAGTCACACACACAAGTCAAGTCACTTACATTTTAGATGCAATATTGACTTTTTAGATGCAATATTGACTTTTTTCTGTTTCAGCAGAGAAAATAGTTAAACAAAGATCACAGCGACCCATCGCGCATCTCAAAGCAATGTGTTTTCTCATTACTGAATGATTCAGCATTTTGAATCCATGACTCGTTCATTAAGACGGTCATCTGGCGACACCTTATGGTGATTTAGGGTTATGTTTAAAAGTATCGTTCTTTACAGCGATTTTTAATTGACTCCTGTTAAACCAATCTCGTAACATTATTGTGTAACCGATTTAATTTGATCAGCCTTACCTAGGGTAACAGCCCTATAGTGTCTTATTATTCTAAATTATTGAATTTATTGATCAAATTTACTAATGAAAAATGAAGCATACATTTATTAAGACTAGGCTGCCCTGCAGATATTAGGCTACAATATGCAGATTTAAATATACCATTTATCAAATAATCTGTTTATTTTTAGGTTACACATTACATTGTTTAAAAAATAAAAATCAAATGTGACCCGCTCTGGCGAAATGAGTCGGAAGTTGCAACCTTCCATTTTAAGATATGGGCCGATTATGTGGAAAAACCATGAAATAACAAAAAAAAAATATATATATATATATTTTTTTTTGCTAATTTCAAAGAACAGACATTCAAAAATAATCTCACAGGGTTTCGTAGTCGAGATAATTGAGTAAAGGTATTTAAATAACGATTAAAGTTGTCAAAGCTTTAAATTCGCTGAAATAAACATTGCTCTTCTCAACTCCCCTCGTCACCTCTGAGCATTTCCCGGGTATCCCCTGAAACGTTGAACTCACTGGAGGCTTCTAACCTAAACTGCGTGAGTATATTTATCTGCAAGAAGAATATAGCCTATGTAAGGCTGTAACGATCGCGACACTCAGATCCACGAACCTGTGTCGCGGTGTGAGAAGACAGAATCACGACACCGACACGTCCCTTCAACTCCCGAAGTTATCCTTCACGTCCAGACCCAATGCTAGCTACAACATCTTTAAATTACTATTAGTATTATTTGAAGTTAACATTATAAAATACGTAGACTTACACCACAAAACTTAAATTATTACTAAATTTTTTAAAATTGGGCAATTTCAGCATTATGGAGGAGATCCAATTCCCAGATAATTAAATATTTTAATAAATTGGCCTATGTGAACCACACTGCACAAACCAAAAGTAATACTCACCGGATGAAGAAGGGTTGACTCTCTCCAGAACATAAAATCTTTATTTTATTTTCCGTGTTCGCATTTATGAGGAAAAACAATCCGAACGTGACCGTTCTCTGGAAGCAGCACTAAAACTTTCACATAGCTTAAACATGCAAGCACAAAGCCTTTCTTTAAAGTAAATTTCGTTTTAAAATAATTATCTTAATTTAAATCAATGTTTCATCAACCAATTACTAGGATTTAATAATAAGAAATAAATTGCAGACAATAGGCTAGGCCTAATCACGACGCGGAGACGCGCGGCACGTGAACTGAAGCTTGTCTCATGAACCGAAAGTCAGCGTATAAGGTATCCTCACAGACATATATATTGAAATGTCTACTTTTAAACACAACCATTCAAAATGAAAGAAAACAGACTGCTCTCTGCTTATGTGGGCTAATCCGTATGAAAACTGAATTTCTCTCTGACTCCTCTTTAATCTTTCTGATTTTAGAACATTTTTGTAAAAGTGACTTTTTAATTATTTATTTCAAAAAAATTAAAAATAAGTTGAGTTTCAGCCTCGTTAAATTGCATTTATATATGTTAATCTATTTGGTCAAATTAAGCTATATAAAATAAATAGTTTATCCCTTAAAATGCTATGGATTTTGAAAGATATCAAAAAAAAAAAAAAAAAAAAACGGGCAAAAAAACTTTAAAAGCGATTTTCTTAGGTTTTCAATTGGAAAAAAAGGGCAGACGACCAGAATTCAAATCTGTATATCTTTACAACCATTCAAGGTATGACCAAGGTATCATTTGAAAGCTTACAGTGTCCTCTTTCCATTAATATCAAAATCTCAATTTTTAAATTTGGGTCACTGTGACTAATTTTGCTGGATCAGGTCGGTCACAAATGTGTTTTTTATTGTAGTATTATTTTATACAGAAATACATTATAATTATATATAATATACAAAATATAACCGTGGGCGCGATTAAACAGTGTTACAATAAAACTCAACATTGTGTTTTTTAAAAATAAATTCAAATAATACAAATCCCGAAATTGCGCTAATTTTAAAATTAAACTAAAACTCATGGCTGCACAAGCATTCATAACTGTGCGCGCCAACAGCGAGGAACCAGCAGAACAGAGTGAACGTTCATTCTGTTTAGTTCAATCCTACTTAATAGGAATTTATTTAAAATGCTTGCTCTACTCCACAACATTAATGTCTTGTGCGGATATCTGTATTTTGACTTTCGGTTTTAAGTAAGCGATTTAAAAGTTCCCGAGTCCCAGCGGAGTCACACGTTGATTAACCGGTGGGAATATACACAATAGGCCTAACTGATATTGAACACAAGAGGGCAGTATAGCACTACGTATGACTCAGATTATTTTTTCTTCTTCTGAATTTTAAAACCATTCTGGCTGTTTTTGAACGTAAACATAATTCTTAAATGAAAAAAGGGAAAAACTGGTTTAATTATAATATTTGTATAATTTAATTTAGAAACAAATGATGTATAATTACATTTTTAGAAGATATGAGGCTTTTAGTGTTTACTGTTTACTTTTTTGACATTACTTTAATCTTTTGCCAAAGTTGCACATGCCTACTGGCTAATAAATGTGATGTATCTGTCGAGCTATCTGTATCTATCTGTTTCAAGCAATTTCAAGCATGCTAAGAGTCCCAAAAGTATCAAAAAAGAATGTTAAAGTTTGATTTGTTGCCACAGCAACAGTATCAAAGATATCAAGAATCCATTCACAGGTCTACATCTGCTGTATTTTTACATTATACAGATGAAGTTTGAAGCAAATCGGTTAAAAATAAGAGGGTGATATCAAAGCATTTTGAAAGTGACACACTTCCTGCTGCCAGTTGGTGGCGCTATAACTTTGACTCACAATAGTCACATCCATGTAATCAGCCTCTTACAGTGAACACACTGCTGAAGTTTCATCAAGATCAGTTAATGTATGCTGAAGTTATAACACACTTCCTGTTTCACGTTTCTCGCCATAATTTTGTTTCCTCGCCACGGCCAAACCGTTCGAGATATCAAAAATCCCCTCGCAAACTTTCATCCTCAATGCCTTGACTTCATGCTGACCGAGTTTCGTGCCGTGTGTTTGAATTCTCTAGGAGGAGTATTGCACATTCCATTGCGAGCGTTTTACAAACAAACCTCAATAGCCGACTTCCTGTTTGGCTGGGGTAAAAAGTAAGAGCGTGAGGTATAGATGAAACGATGAGATCAACATGTGTACCGAGTTTCATATTATTACATGCAAGCGTGTTTGATTTATGGACCAAGTGTTCGGACCCCGTTCCAGGGGGCGCTGTCTAGCCCCCCTGCCACACCCAGGTACCATCTTCAGCCCGGCTCTGATGGCTGTGGGATCTGACCTGTGTGCAAAGTTTCAAGAGTTTTCAAACCCGTTAAGGGCCCCAAAAGCCGCTAAGAGTCTCAAAATCATAAAAAAAAAGAATTTTAAAGTTTGATGCGTTGCCACGGCAACAGTATCAAAGATATCAAGAATCCATTCACAGGTCTTCATCTGCTATGTATTTACATTATACAGATTAAGTTTGAAGCACATCGGGTAAAAATAAAAGGGTGAGTTCAAAGCATTTTGAAAGTGACACACTTCCTGCTACCAGTTGGTGGCGCTATAACTTTGACTCACAATAGTCACATCCATGTGATCGTCCTCTTACAGCGAACACACTGCTGAAGTTTCATCAAGATCAGTTAATGTATGCTGAAGTTATAACACACTTCCTGTTTCACGTTTCTCGCCATAATTTCGTTTCCTCGCCATGGCCAAACCGTTCGAGATATCAAAAATCCCCTCGCAAACTTTCATCGTCAATGCCTTGACTTCATGCTGACCGAGTTTCGTGCCGTGTGTTTGAATTCTCTAGGAGTAGTACTTCAAATTCCATTGCGAGTGTTTTATGAACAACCCTAAATAACCGACTTCCTGTTGGGCTGGGGTAAAAAGTAATAGTATGAGGTATATATGAACGATGAGATCTATATGTGCACCGAGTTTCATATTATTACATGCAAGCGTGTTTGATTTATGGACCAAGTTTTCGGACCCCGTTCCAGGGGGCGCTGTCTAGCCCCCTGCCACGCCCGGGTACCATCTTCAGCCCGGCCCTGATGGCCGCGGGTTCTGACCCGTGTGCTAAGTTTCAAGAGTTTTTGAGCATGTTAAGGGCCCCAAAAGTGCCCGAATAGTCGTATAAATAATAATAATAATAATAAATATAGCTGCGAGCAGCGATGGCGGGCCCAAGCCGGTGGCACCGCAACCCCGGCTCCTTTAGTTACCTAAAGGCACCGGGGTGGCGGTGCCGAAGGCTTTGGCCCTTTCATGATTAAATGTTAAAACGGCTTGCCATAGTCTGTCATTTTGACTAGTCACAATTATGTTACAGATATCTTAAATGATAATACAAACTATCCAAAATGTAATTACGACTAGACAGAAAGACATTGTTGATATCTACAATGTTAATTTCCGGATAGGCAAACTTAGCTTTTAAATGTTAAAAGGGCTTGCCATACACGGACGTAGGCTCAGAGAGAGTCTCACCATATTCAAACCAAAATATCTGACTTCCTCTTGGTCTGAGCTAATGACTATGAATTAGAAAGTTGTCTGGCTTGAGGAGTACAATGTATATAACGATTTTTGTAACTGTAGATAAAAATAACAACCCCACTTTTGTCAAAAGGTGGCGCTATTTAGTCCCTGCACCATGCCCGTTTCTGAAACTTTGCACATGTCTACTGGCTAATAAATGTGATGTGTCTGTTGAGTTTCATGCAATTTCAAGCATGCTAAGAGTCTCAAAAGCATCCTAAAATAATTTCAAAGTTTGAAGCTTTGCCACGGCAACAGTTTAAAAGATATCAAGAATCCATTCACAGGTCTACATCTACCGTATGTTTACATTATACAGATGAAGTTTTTCATCTGTTTTTCATCATTATACAGATGAAGTTTTTCATCTGTTTACATTATACAGATGAAGTTTTTCATTCATATTATTACATGCAAGCGTGTTTGATTTATGGACCAAGTTTTCGGACCCCGTTCCAGGGGGCGCTGTCTAGCCCCCCTGCCACGCCTAGGTACCATCTTCAGCCCGGGCCTGATGGCTGTGGGATATGACCTGTGTGCAAAGTTTCAAGAGTTTTCAAACCCGTTAAGGGCCTCAAAAGCCATTAAGAGTCTCAAAATCATCAAAAAAAAAGAATTTTAAAGTTTGATGCGTTGCCACGGCAACAGTATCAAAGATATCAAGAATCCATTCACAGGTCTTCATCTGCCATGTATTTACATTATACAGATGAAGTTTGAAGCAAATCGGGTAAAAATAAGAGGTTGATTTCAAAGCATTTTGAAAGTGACACACTTCCTGCTGCCAGTTGGTGGCGCTATAACTTTGACTCGAAATAGTCACATCCATGTGATCGTCCTCTTACAGCGAACACACTGATGAAGTTTCATCAAGATATGTTAATGTATGCTGAAGTTATAACACACTTCCTGTTTCACGTTTCTCGCCATAATTTCGTTTCCTCGCCACGGCCAAACCGTTTGAGATATCAAAAATCCCCTCACAAACTTTCATCCTCAATGTCTTGACTTCTTGCACACCGAGTTTGGTTGTGATTGGTAAACACATGCGTTGTAATTTGATGTATTTCTCCTAGGACAACTATTCAAACAACCCATAATTCTCAACTTCCATTTTAATTGTCGTAAAACTTAGAGCACGAAAGTTGTTTGGCCTGATGTGATCTATAATTGTACCGAGTTTCATATTAATTCACGCAAGTGTGTTTGATTTATGGACAAATGTTCGAATCCCAGTCCAGGGGGCGCTGTCGAGCCGCCCTGCCACGCCCGATGACCAGCTTCAGCCCGGCCCTGATGGCCATGGGTTCTGACCCGTGTGCAAAGTTTCAAGAGTTTTAGAGGATGTTAAGGCCCCCGAAAATGCCAGAGAAGTCGCACACAGCAAATAAAGGGTTAAAATTAACCTGACAGGCGCCCCTCCTCTCACTCACACAGAGAGACACTGAGAGACTGGCAAAATTCTAAGATTTTCTCTACATTCAAACAAAGATATCTGACTTTCTGTGGGTCCTAGCTAATGAGTGTCAATTAGAAAGTTGTCCGGCTCGAGGAGTACAATATACATACCGATTTTTGTAACTCTAGTTAAAACTAACAACCCCACTTTTGTCAAAAGGTGGTGCTACTGAGCCCTCACCACGCCCGTTTCTGAAACTTTGCACATGTCTACTGGCTAATAAATGTGATGTGTCTGTCGAGTTTCATGCGATTTGAAGCATGCTAAGGGTCTCAAAAGCATCCTAAAAGAATGGTAAAGTTTGATGCGTTGCCACGGCAACAGTTTAAAAGATATCAAGAATCCATTCACAGGTCTACATCTGCCGTATATTTACATTATACAGATTAAGTTTGAAGCAAATCGGGTAAAAATAAAAGGGTGATTTCAAAGCATTTTGAAAGTGACACACTTCCTGCTGCCAGTTGGTGGCGCTATAACTTTGACTCACAATAGTCACATCCATGTGATCGTCCTCTTACAGCGAACACACTGCTGAAGTTTCATCAAGATCAGTTAATGTATGCTGAAGTTATAACACACTTCCTGTTTCACGTTTCTCGCCATAATTTCGTTTCCTCGCCACGGCCAAACCGTTCGAGATATCAAAAATCCCCTCGCAAACTTTCATCCTCAATGCCTTGACTTCATGCTGACCGAGTTTCGTGCCGTGTGTTTGAATTCTCTAGGAGGAGTATTGCACATTCCATTGCGAGCGTTTTACAAACAAACCTCAATAGCCGACTTCCTGTTGGGCTGGGGTAAAAAGTAAGAGTGTGAGGTATATATGAACGATGAGATCAACATGTGTACCGAGTTTCATATTATTACATTCAAGCGTGTTTGATTTATGGACCAAGTGTTCGGACCCCGTTCCAGGGGGCGCTGTCTAGCCCCCCTGCCACACCCAGGTACCATCTTCAGCCCGGCTCTGATGGCTGTGGGATCTGACCTGTGTGCAAAGTTTCAAGAGTTTTCAAACCCGTTAAGGGCCCCAAAAGCCGCTAAGAGTCTCAAAATCATCAAAAAAAAAGAATTTTAAAGTTTGATGCGTTGCCACGGCAACAGTATCAAATATATCAAGAATCCATTCACAGGTCTTCATCTGCTATGTATTTACATTATACAGATTAAGTTTGAAGCAAATCGGGTAAAAATAAGAGGGTGATATCAAAGCATTTTGAAAGTGACACACTTCCTGCTGCCAGTTGGTGGCGCTATAACTTTGACTCACAATATTCACATCCATGTGATCGTCCTCTTACAGCAAACAAACTGCTGAAGTTTCATCAAGATCAGTTAATGTATGCTGAAGTTCTGACACACTTCCTGTTTCACGATTCTCGCCATAATTTCGTTTCCTCGCCACGGCCAAACCGTTAGAGATATCAAAAATCCCCTCGCAAACTTTCATCCTCAATGCCTTGACTTCATGCTGACCGAGTTTCGTGCCGTGTGTTTGAATTCTCTAGGAGGAGTACTTCAAATTCCATTGCGAGTGTTTTATGAACAACCCTAAATAACCGACTTCCTGTTGGGCTGGGGTAAAAAGTAATAGTTTGAGGTATATATGAACGATGAGATCAACATGTGTACCGAGTTTCATATTATTACATGCAAGCGTGTTTGATTTATGGACCAAGTTTTCGGACCCCGTTCCAGGGGGCGCTGTCTAGCCCCCCTGCCACGCCCGGGTACCATCTTCAGCCCGGCCCTGATGGCCGCGGATTCTGACCCGTGTGCAAAGTTTCAAGAGTTTTTGAGCATGTTAAGGGCCCCAAAAGTGCCCAAATAGTCGTATAAATAATAATAATAATAATAAATATAGCTGCGAGCAGCGATGGCGGGCCCAAGCCGGAGGCACCGCAACCCCGGTTCCTTTAGTTACCTAAAGGCACCCGGGTGGCGGTGCCGAAGGCTTTGGCCCTTTCATGATTAAATGTTAAAACGGCTTGCCATACTCTGTCATTTCGACTAGTCACAATTATGTTACAGATATCTTAAATGATAATACAAACTATCCAAAGTGTAACGACTAGACAGAAAGACTTTGTTGATATCTACAATGTTAATTCCGGACAGGCAAACTTAGCTTTTAAATGTTAAAAGGGCTTGCCATACAGGGACGTAGGCTCAGAGAGAGGCTCACCATATTCAGACCAAAATATCTGACTTCCTCTTGGTCCGAGCTAATGACTATGTATTAGAAAGTTGTACGGCTTGAGGAGTACAATGTATATACCGATTTTTGTAACTGTAGATAAAACTAACAACCCCACTTTTAAGTATATATATGGTGCCTTTAGTGTTATTCTGCACGACGTGCAAAAACTTAACCCCCGCTTTTTTAAGTATATATATATATATATATATATATATATATATATATATATAAAGAGGGTTATTCTGCACGACGTGCAAAAACTTAACCTCCGCATTGACTGTCGAAGAGAAGTGTGCAGAAGAGCTTGCATCAGTGAGGGCTTTGCAAAATATATATACATACAAACACACACACACACATATAAATGAGGTTAGTGTTTTACAATATTAAGGAAAGCAAATGTATTGAAATATAGCACATTAATTTTAAATTCATTCAGCTTCAATTACCAATTTGTAGTTTACCAATTTATCTTACTTTTATTTAAAGCAAACTATACATTTAAAAGATTAGGTTTATATGCATATTTTGTCATTTAAAAAAATACAAAATTGTTATGCAAAAAGATAAGGACTTGCAGAAAAAATCTACAGTCAGCCACACACACACACACACATGAACGCAGACACTGATAGAGACAAGATACACATCCAAACTGCAATATCTGACTTTCTTTTGGTCTGAGCTTCTTACTGTTAATTAGAAAGTTGATCGGCTTGACAAGAACAATATACGTGGCATGTTTTGTAACTGTAGGTAAAACGAGCAAAGTTAACACATTTTATGTGTCCTTTTTTAGTCATAAAATTATTTTCCTCGCCACGGCCAAACCGTTCGAGATATCAAAAATCCGTCCGGAATTGAGCATCCTCAATGTCTTGACTTCATGCACACCGAGTATGGTGGTGATTGGTAAACACATGCGTTGTAATTTGATGTATTTCTCCTAGGAGATTTATTCAAACAACACATAATTCCCAACTTCCATTTGAACTGTCTTAAAACTTAGAGCAGAGATGGGCGCAGGTCACGCAAGTCTCAAGTAAGTCTCAAGTCTTAACCGTCAAGTCTCAAGTAAGTCCCAAGTATTTTTTTTTGGGGGGGGGGGCAAGTCAAGTCAAGTCACAGGCTATGTCAAGTCAAGTCAAGTCTTGTAGTAGGTTAAGTCAAGTGCAAGTCAAGTCACCTTATTATTTTAATTTTACATGCAGAATCTGATCTTAATAAAATGAAAAGACAAGATAAGTATTTGCCAGTAAATTACAATAATTTGCATTGTAAATACTCATGTTCAGTAAAATACACCATGGAATCAAACAAAATTGTAACTTCATAAAATTATTTATTTTTCACTTCTGCCAACAGTGTGTTTGAAATGTTTTAAATTTTCAACATTGAGTCCATAAAACAAATAACAGCTTAACATCCTACAGACTCTCTGAACACCTTCCTCTCTCTCAAACACAGTTTACAAACAATATTAAACTTTGTTACATCTCTCTCTCTCTCTCTCTCTCTCTCTCTCTCTCTCTCTCTCTCTCTCTCTCACACACACACACAGTGGCGGTTCTAGACCATTTCAACTGGGGGGGCCAAGCTGGGGCCAGTTGTACTGTTAGAGGGGCCAGTTACATTTAGACCTTATCATTTTCTGCACTGCACTGAATGCATAAATAAGCAAAATACCATGTTTATAATTATCCAACAATTTGCATTTCCATTATATTTTTACATTTGCATTACATATATCAGTCTGTATTTGAATTTCCATTTTATTTTTTTACATTGAATATACAGTATGTATATATATATATATATATATATATATATATATATATATATATAATTTTTACAAATTAATCTACGATTTTTGTGGTTTTTTTTTTTTTTTTTTTGCAAAAAGATCAGCAAATTATCCTCTAAACTGGCCTTTTTAGGGGGCTTTCCTCTCAGGGTGAATGAGCTTTTTTATAATTGTTTTTTTCCTGACATCTTTGAAAGACAGAAGCAATAATTAATGCATCCTTGGCCAGGATATAATTATAAAATATGACATGATTTTAAAAGTGACCTATAATATCGACTATGCAATACACTTTAATTTATCTAGTGCTAATAAAATTATTAAGCCTATTTGGAGAGAGAGATGTTTATAATGTGACAATATGTCAGTCATCGTGATTCGTGTAATAAGATGACTAGGCCTAGACTACTTGTTCTGAGCAGGTGTTGTCAGTGAACAGGCTGTAAAACTGTTGTCTAAGTTACAGACTGATACTAATTAAATGGGAAACGAATCGATTACCTAACGTAACCTCGGTTCTCTCTAGATGAGGGAACGAGCATTGCGTAAGCTAGCTTACGCTACGGGAAAGATTCATCTTACATCAGTCAAGTTGTCATAGTTTTTGTCAAACAAGTTGTGAATTTGTTGTAACATTAAAACAGGAGATCATGACTTACTCCGTGCTCCAAGTGATGTTCGGAGCTCCAGTGATTAGTTTCATCTGTGGGACGGGTGAAGAAACTTTCGGAAGATGTTGTAACAGAATCATATGAACAATTCCAGGATATGCTTTTTTTCATTGGTTGTTGCGTTAAATTTTACCCAGATACAATAGTGCCCTTTTCTGATTGGCTATTAAGTAGCACTTCTCTTTTTTTGATTGGCTGATGCGTAGCAGGGTCGACTGCTGAACTCCAGGCGAGACGCGCTTGATTCTCACGTGAGAGCGGCGCGGCCAGAGAAATTGCGTATATTAAATATATTATTAATAGTTTTTCCGCATGAGAAATACAATGTGTGACGGGAGTGTGAGACAAAAGACTGAAACGAGTGACTGTCATGCTCAATGCGTGACACACTATAAAAAAAATATTTCACACTGACTCCACATTTAGGGGGGCCACAAGGGGGTCCAAGCTTGTTGTCGCAGGGGCACTGGCCCCCCCAGGCCCCCGCCTAGAACCGCCACTGCTCACACACACACACACACACACTTTCTCTCTCTCTCAAGAAGCAAAAACATGACTGCTAAAGGTTGTATCAGCGATGGCGGGGTAACATCACTTAACATCACGAGTGATATTCCCTTAGGCCACGCCCCCTTGTCTCCCCAAAGTATTATAAGCAATCATGCGCATCCCGTGTGCAGAATGATGCACTTGAAGCAACACCAAGTCACAGCACGCAACGCTTCACATTGAAAAGAACATAGCGAAGGGATGGTATCTATAATCTATGCTTAGTAGGGCTGCACGATTTGGGAAAATGTCATATTGCCATTATTGAGCCAATATTGCAATTGCGATTTGCGACTCCGATATAATAAAATGGTTTCATGAGTCCAACTTGCTTGGTTCTAAAGTAAAATGCACACACAGATTAATGTTTATTTCTCAACTCAAACTAAAAACAACAAACAACAATAAATGATTGATAACACCTATAATGATCAATAAACCATCAACCAAACCAACATTACAGTGATTCCATCAATTGAAAGCCATCAACTTTTTAAAAAATTATTAGGCTTAAAAAAAATATATAACAGCTTTTAAATTAAGTGAACTTCAAACAATCCCCACATAAACCCATAATAAAAAACATATTTACCTGTGCCCTTCCTGTCTTAACAGGTACAGAAATTGAATAAAGTTATCAAACAGTCTGCGCTGCCTGAATCATAAATTATATATATAATAATCCTTATTAAAGCTACAAAAGTTCTTTACTCAAGATCAGTGAGTAATTTTCTAATTTCCCTTTGTTCTTTTAACTTTACTGAAAGAACGCTTTATTCGCTGCTGGCCCTTTAAGAGCACCCGTTGCCGAGACGCGGATCTCACACGCGCCTCATAGCACAACTCTCACATAGACTCTCACATTTTGGCATAATTGTGTGTGCTATTGTTCGTTCAAGCTCGAAAGAGAACTGTTTATTCTGGGCTGGCACACGGTCAGTGCATGCGCATTATGCGAGTCTCATCTATTCTAATCTAGGGCACTCACAGGCAGCTTTTCACTTCTTGTCGTGCAAAATGCGAAAAGGCATTTGAACCAATAAGAGGGGGATCTTGTAACACTAGTCAAAGGATGACAAAAAAGAAGAGATGCTGCGCTAATAGCCCTACTTTGTTTATTTCATATAAAATCGCGGCATTTTGCGTTATATAATTGCATAGGTTTGAGATCGCTATTACGACTGCGATATAATTAATCGTGCAGCACTAATGCTTAGTGTATTCTAAAGGGCAATAAACTCCACTCCAGCAAGATAGTCATTTTATGCAAATCATAGACCTTTATGCCTTATCTACAAATAAAGTATAATATTGGGAACATTGATCTTGAAGAGAGTGTCGTCGTGTTACTGTCGCAACCGAACGCGACGCGCTAATGCTGATGCATGGAGAATGACTGAGGCGAGATGACTTTCCGTTAACTTTAACTTAGAGACTAAAATATTAATTTTACCACACATTAAGCTATTGAATGACTTTAGAAGTCTTGGAATATAGTGTGAAAACTTGATTGTGCTTTACAGTTTTTTATGCCTTTAGTGGGGCTTAACAAAATAACACAATATGCAGAATGTCGGACGTCACTTATAGGCTAAACTGTTTTTATAGATAAAACTATTTACATTCGGCAGTCATGAAAACAAATCTCAGATAACGGTTGACTAGGTAACAATGTGTAATTTTGCGCCGGAGTTCTCCTTTAACTTACATTAGCTAGCTAACTACGAACGAGCTAACCAGATAACATTAACAAATTGACAAGCACTTACTGGGCAGAATATGGCTCTTCAAATGACGGACGAAATTGGAGGTTGTCATCTGACTGTCGATCTTAACGTTGCATGTCTTGCAAAGCGCTGTTCTTTTGCCATCTTGTTGTAAGAAATTCTTGAATCAAAAGCGACGACGACCCTCGTTATCCCTCCGGCTGACATGTTGATGTGATCTGATGAAGTTTCGTGGTGTGCAGTAATGTATGAGAAGGCATGACTGATGATCTCTGATCCATCATGACAGCCTATTTCAGTTTCGCTCTCCACTGGATCAAACCGTTTTAGATATCAAAATCCCGTGGCACTTTTTTCATCCTTAATGTCTTGACTTCACGCTGATCGAGTTTCGTCGAATTTGTTCAGTGCTTTATGGAGCAATAATTTTAATTACATTGCATGTGTTTTAAACACAACCCTAAATAGCCAACTTCCTGTTGGGCTGGGGTAAAAAGTAAGAGTGAAGTATATATGAAACGATGAGATCTATATGTGTACCAAGTTTCATATTATTACATGCAAGTGTGTTTGATTTATGGACCAAATTTTCAGACCAAGTTTATTGACCAAGTTAATCTGATTAATAAACTAATTATATAAAACTATTGTCAATTCACTACAATTAAACTAGTTATATGCCTTTACTTATAAAAAAAAAAAAAAACTTATTTAAAAAATACCAGGCTTGAGAAATGTATTTTCTTTATGCAGGTCATACACACAGCAGTGAAATGGTTAAGCCCCTCCCCCTGCACACACACACACACACACAGACAGCCAGCAGCCAGCCAGCCAAAGACACATGTAGGCTCAGAGTGGCCATATTCAAACAAAAATATCTGACTTTCTGTGGGTCCTAGCTAATAAGTGTCAATTAGAAAGTTGTCCGGCTCGAGGAGTACAATATACATACCAATTTTTGTAACTCTAGTTAAAACTAACCACCCCACTTTTGTCAAAAGGTGGCGCTACTGAGCCCTCACCACGCCCGTTTCTGAAACTTTGCACATGTCTACTGGCTAATAAATGTGATGTGTCTGTCGAGTTTCATGCAATTTGAAGCATGCTAAGGGTCTCAAAAGCATCCTAAAAGCATCCTAAAAGAAGGGTAAAGTTTGATGCGTCGCCACGGCAACAGTTTCAAAGATATCAAGAATCCATTCACAGGTCTTCATCTGCCGTATGTTTACATTATACATATGAAGTTTGAAGCAAATCGGGTAAAAATAAAAGGGTGATATCAAAGCATTTTGAAAGTGACACACTTCCTGCTGCCAGTTGGTGGCGCTATAACTTTGACTCACAATAGTCACATCCATGTGATCGTCCTCTTACAGCGAACACACTGCTGAAGTTTCATCAAGATCAGTTAATGTATGCTGAAGTTATAACACACTTCCTGTTTCACGTTTCTCGCCATGATTTCGTTTCCTCGCCACGGACAAACCGTTCGAGATATAAAAAATCCCCTCGCAAACTTTCATCCTCAATGTCTTGACTTCATGCTGACCGAGTTTCGTCGAATTTGGATCAAAGCTCTAGGAGGAGTATTTGACATTCCATTGCGAGCGTTTTACAAACAAACCTCAATAGCCGACTTCCTGTTGGGCTGGGGTAAAAAGTAAGAGCGCGAGGTATAGATGAAACGATGAGATCAACATGTGTACCGAGTTTCATATTATTACATACAAGCGTGTTTGAGTTATGGACCAAGTGTTCGGACCCCGTTCCAGGGGGCGCTGACGAGCCGCCCTGCCACGCCCGGGTACCAGCTTCAGCCCGGCTCTGATGGCCGCGGGTTCTGACCCGTGTGCAAAGTTTCAAGAGTTTTCGAGCACGTTAAGGGCCCCAAAAGTGCCCAAAAGGTAGCAAAATAATAATAATAAATATAGCTGCGAGCAGCGATGGCGGGCCCAAGCCGGTGGCACCGCAACCCCGGTTCCTTTAGTTACCTAAAGGCACCCGGGTGGCGGTGCCGAAGGCTTTGGCCCTTTCATGATTAAATGTTAAAACGGCTTGCCATACTCTGTCATTTCGACTAGTCAAAATTATGTTACAGATATCTTAAATGATAATACAAACTATCCAAAATGTAATTACGAATAGACAGAAAGACGTTGTTGATATCTACAATGTTAATTCCGGACAGGCAAACTTAGCTTTTAAATGTTAAAAGGGCTTGCCATACAGGGACGTAGGCTCAGAGAGAGGCTCACCATATTCAAACCAAAATATCTGACTTCCTCTTGGTCCGAGCTAATGACTATGTAATAGAAAGTTGTCCGGCTTGAGGAGTACAATGTATATACCGATTTTTGTAACTGTAGATAAAACTAACAACCCCACTTTTGTCAAAAGGTGGCGCTATTTAGTCCTTGCACCATGCCCGTTTCTGAAACTTTGCACGTCTACTGGCTAATAAATGTGATGTATCTGTTGAGTTTCAAGCAATTTCAATTTCAATTTGACTGTTGAAAAGAAGTGCGCCGATTAGATACTCAGGATCGGTATCGGCTCTGACACTGCCATCTTTGACGAGGCTGATTCAAATTCTATATTGTGCATATACTATTCTATGTAAGGCACAAAGGCACAAAAACTTTCTAAAGTACCATAAAGTTTTTGTGTACTGTATTATTAGTGTTCTGAAGCTATTATGTGATATAGAAATTAATATTTAAGTCATTAAATTCAAGAACACGTAAACTTTTCCCTCTCTGCGCCTGTCAGTCATTCTCCATTCAGCATTCAAACAGCACGTCACATTCGGTTACAGTCAATGATGAAACGATCTTCAAGATGATTCAATGTTAATCCTATTATACTGGATCTTTAAGATAAAGGTCTAAAGGTCTATATTTTCGAATGAAGAAACTTTTTCTTGCTGGACTTTATTGCTGTAACTTAATCGTGTTACTTTCTACCGGGTGTCGGACGCTGTCGGTTAGATCACAACACTAGAGTCAGAGCACTATAATTGTTCTTCACGCACACAGTAACTGAAATTTAAAACCTTTAAAAGAAAAGGCTCAATAAACTATTGCATAGATAGATAATGTATAATACACTGTTCATAAATATGTATTTCCTTTGTGCTTTGAACTTTTCAATACGGACTCAATGCGCTGTAACTTCATGTGGCTTCAAGCACATCATTCTCCGCTCGGGATGCACATAAGTGCTTTGTGCTGCACCGTATTGGAGCCGTAATATCATAATGCAGTGACGTAATGACAGATTATTAATTGCCTTTCAATTATATGTTGCTGCGTCATTAAACATCTGTCCTATGCATTTCAAACATTTATAGCAGCCATGGCTTTATCTTTTTATGATTTTTGTTATCTTGTTTTTCATGAATGTATTTTTTAAAAATAAGAGCAATGTGTATTATCTATTATTAATATAGTTTATAATAGCATTTTTGTCATAGATTATGACAAAGTAATCATATGATCCACCAGCGAGGAACCAGCAGAACAGAGTGAACATTCTTTCTGTTTAGTTCAATCCTACTTAATAGGAATTTATTTAAAATGCTCGCTCTACTCCACACCATTAATGTCTTGTGCGGACATCCGTATTTTGACTTTCGGTTTTAAGTAAGCGATTTAAAAGCTCCCAAGTCCCAGCGGAGTCACACGTTGATTAACCGGTGGGAATATACACAATAGGCCTACCTGATATTGAACACAAGAGGGCAGTATAGCACTACGTATGACTCAGATTATTATTTTTTTCTGAATTTTACAACAATTCTGGCTGTTTTTGAACGTAAACATAATTCTTAAATGAAAAAAAGGAAAAATTGGGGAAGTTATAATATTTGTATAATTTAATTTAGAAACAAATGATGTATAATTACATTTTTAGAAGATATGAGGCTTTTAGTGTTTACTTTTTTGACATTACTTTAATCTTTTGCCATAGTTGCACATGTCTACTGGCTAATAAATGTGATGTATCTGTTGAGTTTCAAGCAATTTCAAGCATGCTAAGAGTCCCAAAAGCATCAAAAAAGAATGTTAAAGTTTGTTTCGTTGCCACGGCAACAGTATCAAAGATATCAAAAATTCATTCACAGGTCTACATCTGCCGTGTATTTACATTATACAGATGAAGTTTGAAGCAAATCGGTTAAAAATAAGAGAGTGATTTCAAAGCATTTTGAAAGTGACACACTTCCTGCTGCCAGTTGGTGGCGCTATAACTTTGACTCACAATAGTCACATCCATGTGATCGGTCTCTTACAGCGAAAACACTGCTGAAGTTTCATCAAGATCAGTTAATGTATGCTGAAGTTATAACACACATCCTGTTTCATGTTTCTCGCCATAATTTCGTTTCCTCGCCACGGCCAAACCGTTCGAGATATCAAAAATCCCGTGGCACTTTTTCATCCTTAATGTCTTGACTTCACGCTGATCGAGTTTCGTCGAATTTGGTTCAGTGCTCTAGGAGCAATAATTTAAATTCCATTGCATGTGTTTTAAACACAACCCTAAATAGCCAACTTCCTGTTGGGCTGGGGTAAAAAGTAAGAGTGTGAAGTAGGTATATATGAAACGATGAGATCTATATGTGTACCAAGTTTCATATTATTACATGCAAGTGTGTTTGATTTATGGACCAAATTTTCAGACCAAGTTTATTGACCAAGTTAATCTGATTAATAAACTAATTATATAAAACTATTGTCAATTCACTACAATTAAACTAGTTATATGCCTTTACTTATAAAAAATAAAAATAAAAACTTATTTAAAAAATACCAGGCTTGAGAAATGTATTTTCTTTATGCAGGTCATACACACAGCAGTGAAATGGTTAAGCCCCCTCCCCCTGCACACACACACACAGACAGCCAGCCAGCCAGCCAGCCAAAGACACATGTAGGCTCAGAGTGGCCATATTCAAACAAAAATATCTGACTTTCTGTGGGTCCTAGCTAATAAGTGTCAATTAGAAAGTTGTCCGGCTCGAGGAGTACAATATACATACCAATTTTTGTAACTCTAGTTAAAACTAACCACCCCACTTTTGTCAAAAGGTGGCGCTACTGAGCCCTCACCACGCCCGTTTCTGCAACTTTGCACATGTCTACTGGCTAATAAATGTGATGTGTCTGTCGAGTTTCATGCAATTTGAAGCATGCTAAGGGTCTCAAAAGCATCCTAAAAGCATCCTAAAAGAAGGGTAAAGTTTGATGCGTCGCCACGGCAACAGTTTCAAAGATATCAAGAATCCATTCACAGGTCTACATCTGCCGTATGTTTACATTATACATATGAAGTTTGAAGCAAATCGGGTAAAAATAAAAGGGTGATATCTAAGCATTTTGAAAGTGACACACTTCCTGCTGCCAGTTGGTGGCGCTATAACTTTGACTCACAATAGTCACATCCATGTGATCGTCCTCTTACAGCGAACACACTGCTGAAGTTTCATCAAGATCAGTTAATGTATGCTGAAGTTATAACACACTTCCTGTTTCACGTTTCTCGCCATGATTTCGTTTCCTCGCCACGGACAAACCGTTCGAGATATAAAAAATCCCCTCGCAAACTTTCATCCTCAATGTCTTGACTTCACGCTGACCGAGTTTCGTCGAATTTGGATCAAAGCTCTAGGAGGAGTATTTGACATTCCATTGCGAGCGTTTTACAAACAAACCTCAATAGCCGACTTCCTGTTGGGCTGGGGTAAAAAGTAAGAGCGCGAGGTATAGATGAAACGATGAGATCAACATGTGTACCGAGTTTCATATTATTACATACAAGCGTGTTTGAGTTATGGACCAAGTGTTCGGACCCCGTTCCAGGGGGCGCTGACGAGCCGCCCTGCCACGCCCGGGTACCAGCTTCAGCCCGGCTCTGATGGCCGCGGGTTCTGACCCGTGTGCAAAGTTTCAAGAGTTTTCGAGCACGTTAAGGGCCCCAAAAGTGCCCAAAAGGTAGTAAAATAATAATAATTATAATAATATAGTAATAATATAATAATAAATATAGCTGCGAGCAGCGATGAAGGGCCCAAGCCGGTGGCACCGCAACCCCGGTTCCTTAGTTACCTAAAAGCACCAGGGTGGCCATGCCACTGGCTTTGGCCCTTCATCGCGGATCACAGCTATATATATATATATATATATATATATATATATATATATATATACTGTATATATATACATATATATATATGAAGCCGGTGGCACCGCCACCCTGGTGCCTTTAGGTTTATTGTGCACGACATGCAAAATGTAACCCTGCTTTGACTGATGCAAGCTCTACAGCACAGTTTATAGTAAGAAAGAATATAGTAAGAAAGAAAAGTAAGCTGTTACTCTGAGATGGTTTGGGAAACAAACATTCATCATGTCGCATTGGTTTTAGTTACTTGTCCTCGAACAGAGCCCTAATCTGTTTATATTTCAGTTACACATTCTACATTGATTAAAAAAGAAAAATCAAATGTGTTTTTAATTCATACAGAAATAAAATATTTATAATTCAGCTGAGAATAAAGTTAGTTCAAATTTTAAGAAAAACAAATATATGATCTGAAATATAGCACATTCATTTTTAAATTCATTCAGGTTCAATTACCAAAAATACAATCTTAATTTAATTTAAAGCAAATAATAAATCTAAAATATATGGGTTATATGCATATTTTGTAAAAAAAAGAAAAAAAAAAGAAAGAAAGATATATATCCAAAAACACAAGGCCTTAAACTTTAACAAGGGTGCAACTCTTATCACTACAACAAACATAGTCACACACACAAGTCAAGTCACTTACATTTTAGATGCAATATTGACTTTTTAGATGCAATATTGACTTTTTTCTGTTTCAGCAGAGAAAATAGTTAAACAAAGATCACAGCGACCCATCGCGCATCTCAAAGCAATGTGTTTTCTCATTACTGAATGATTCAGCATTTTGAATCCATGACTCGTTCATTAAGACGGTCATCTGGCGACACCTTATGGTGATTTAGGGTTATGTTTAAAAGTATCGTTCTTTACAGCGATTTTTAATTGACTCCTGTTAAACCAATCTCGTAACATTATTGTGTAACCGATTTAATTTGATCAGCCTTACCTAGGGTAACAGCCCTATAGTGTCTTATTATTCTAAATTATTGAATTTATTGATCAAATTTACTAATGAAAAATGAAGCATACATTTATTAAGACTAGGCTGCCCTGCAGATATTAGGCTACAATATGCAGATTTAAATATACCATTTATCAAATAATCTGTTTATTTTTAGGTTACACATTACATTGTTTAAAAAATAAAAATCAAATGTGACCCGCTCTGGCGAAATGAGTCGGAAGTTGCAACCTTCCATTTTAAGATATGGGCCGATTATGTGGAAAAACCATGAAATAACAAAAAAAAAAATATATATATATTTTTTTGCTAATTTCAAAGAACAGACATTCAAAAATAATCTCACAGGGTTTCGTAGTCGAGATAATTGAGTAAAGGTATTTAAATAACGATTAAAGTTGTCAAAGCTTTAAATTCGCTGAAATAAACATTGCTCTTCTCAACTCCCCTCGTCACCTCTGAGCATTTCCCGGGTATCCCCTGAAACGTTGAACTCACTGGAGGCTTCTAACCTAAACTGCGTGAGTATATTTATCTGCAAGAAGAATATAGCCTATGTAAGGCTGTAACGATCGCGACACTCAGATCCACGAACCTGTGTCGCGGTGTGAGAAGACAGAATCACGACACCGACACGTCCCTTCAACTCCCGAAGTTATCCTTCACGTCCAGACCCAATGCTAGCTACAACATCTTTAAATTACTATTAGTATTATTTGAAGTTAACATTATAAAATACGTAGACTTACACCACAAAACTTAAATTATTACTAATTTTTTTTTAAATTGGGCAATTTCAGCATCCAATTCCCAGATAATTAAATATTTTAATAAATTGGCCTATGTGAACCACACTGCACAAACCAAAAGTAATACTCACCGGATGAAGAAGGGTTGACTCTCTCCAGAACATAAAATCTTTATTTTATTTTCCGTGTTCGCATTTATGAGGAAAAACAATCCGAACGTGACCGTTCTCTGGAAGCAGCACTAAAACTTTCACATAGCTTAAACATGCAAGCACAAAGCCTTTCTTTAAAGTAAATTTCGTTTTAAAATAATTATCTTAATTTAAATCAATGTTTCATCAACCAATTACTAGGATTTAATAATAAGAAATAAATTGCAGACAATAGGCTAGGCCTAATCACGACGCGGAGACGCGCGGCACGTGAACTGAAGCTTGTCTCATGAACCGAAAGTCAGCGTATAAGGTATCCTCACAGACATATATATTGAAATGTCTACTTTTAAACACAACCATTCAAAATGAAAGAAAACAGACTGCTCTCTGCTTATGTGGGCTAATCCGTATGAAAACTGAATTTCTCTCTGACTCCTCTTTAATCTTTCTGATTTTAGAACATTTTTGTAAAAGTGACTTTTTAATTATTTATTTCAAAAAAATTAAAAATAAGTTGAGTTTCAGCCTCGTTAAATTGCATTTATATATGTTAATCTATTTGGTCAAATTAAGCTATATAAAATAAATAGTTTATCCCTTAAAATGCTATGGATTTTGAAAGATATCAAAAAAAAAAAAAAAAAAAAAAAAACGGGCAAAAAAACTTTAAAAGCGATTTTCTTAGGTTTTCAATTGGAAAAAAAGGGCAGACGACCAGAATTCAAATCTGTATATCTTTACAACCATTCAAGGTATGACCAAGGTATCATTTGAAAGCTTACAGTGTCCTCTTTCCATTAATATCAAAATCTCAATTTTTAAATTTGGGTCACTGTGACTAATTTTGCTGGATCAGGTCGGTCACAAATGTGTTTTTTATTGTAGTATTATTTTATACAGAAATACATTATAATTATATATAATATACAAAATATAACCGTGGGCGCGATTAAACAGTGTTACAATAAAACTCAACATTGTGTTTTTTAAAAATAAATTCAAATAATACAAATCCCGAAATTGCGCTAATTTTAAAATTAAACTAAAACTCATGGCTGCACAAGCATTCATAACTGTGCGCGCCAACAGCGAGGAACCAGCAGAACAGAGTGAACGTTCATTCTGTTTAGTTCAATCCTACTTAATAGGAATTTATTTAAAATGCTTGCTCTACTCCACAACATTAATGTCTTGTGCGGATATCTGTATTTTGACTTTCGGTTTTAAGTAAGCGATTTAAAAGTTCCCGAGTCCCAGCGGAGTCACACGTTGATTAACCGGTGGGAATATACACAATAGGCCTACCTGATATTGAACACAAGAGGGCAGTATAGCACTACGTATGACTCAGATTATTTTTTCTTCTTCTGAATTTTAAAACCATTCTGGCTGTTTTTGAACGTAAACATAATTCTTAAATGAAAAAAGGGAAAAACTGGTTTAATTATAATATTTGTATAATTTAATTTAGAAACAAATGATGTATAATTACATTTTTAGAAGATATGAGGCTTTTAGTGTTTACTGTTTACTTTTTTGACATTACTTTAATCTTTTGCCAAAGTTGCACATGCCTACTGGCTAATAAATGTGATGTATCTGTCGAGCTATCTGTATCTATCTGTTTCAAGCAATTTCAAGCATGCTAAGAGTCCCAAAAGTATCAAAAAAGAATGTTAAAGTTTGATTTGTTGCCACAGCAACAGTATCAAAGATATCAAGAATCCATTCACAGGTCTACATCTGCTGTATTTTTACATTATACAGATGAAGTTTGAAGCAAATCGGTTAAAAATAAGAGGGTGATATCAAAGCATTTTGAAAGTGACACACTTCCTGCTGCCAGTTGGTGGCGCTATAACTTTGACTCACAATAGTCACATCCATGTAATCAGCCTCTTACAGTGAACACACTGCTGAAGTTTCATCAAGATCAGTTAATGTATGCTGAAGTTATAACACACTTCCTGTTTCACGTTTCTCGCCATAATTTTGTTTCCTCGCCACGGCCAAACCGTTCGAGATATCAAAAATCCCCTCGCAAACTTTCATCCTCAATGCCTTGACTTCATGCTGACCGAGTTTCGTGCCGTGTGTTTGAATTCTCTAGGAGGAGTATTGCACATTCCATTGCGAGCGTTTTACAAACAAACCTCAATAGCCGACTTCCTGTTTGGCTGGGGTAAAAAGTAAGAGCGTGAGGTATAGATGAAACGATGAGATCAACATGTGTACCGAGTTTCATATTATTACATGCAAGCGTGTTTGATTTATGGACCAAGTGTTCGGACCCCGTTCCAGGGGGCGCTGTCTAGCCCCCCTGCCACACCCAGGTACCATCTTCAGCCCGGCTCTGATGGCTGTGGGATCTGACCTGTGTGCAAAGTTTCAAGAGTTTTCAAACCCGTTAAGGGCCCCAAAAGCCGCTAAGAGTCTCAAAATCATAAAAAAAAAGAATTTTAAAGTTTGATGCGTTGCCCACGGCAACAGTATCAAAGATATCAAGAATCCATTCACAGGTCTTCATCTGCTATGTATTTACATTATACAGATTAAGTTTGAAGCACATCGGGTAAAAATAAAAGGGTGAGTTCAAAGCATTTTGAAAGTGACACACTTCCTGCTACCAGTTGGTGGCGCTATAACTTTGACTCACAATAGTCACATCCATGTGATCGTCCTCTTACAGCGAACACACTGCTGAAGTTTCATCAAGATCAGTTAATGTATGCTGAAGTTATAACACACTTCCTGTTTCACGTTTCTCGCCATAATTTCGTTTCCTCGCCATGGCCAAACCGTTCGAGATATCAAAAATCCCCTCGCAAACTTTCATCGTCAATGCCTTGACTTCATGCTGACCGAGTTTCGTGCCGTGTGTTTGAATTCTCTAGGAGTAGTACTTCAAATTCCATTGCGAGTGTTTTATGAACAACCCTAAATAACCGACTTCCTGTTGGGCTGGGGTAAAAAGTAATAGTATGAGGTATATATGAACGATGAGATCTATATGTGCACCGAGTTTCATATTATTACATGCAAGCGTGTTTGATTTATGGACCAAGTTTTCGGACCCCGTTCCAGGGGGCGCTGACGAGCCGCCCTACCACGCCCGGGTACCATCTTCAGCCCGGCCCTGATGGCCGCGGGTTCTGACCCGTGTGCTAAGTTTCAAGAGTTTTTGAGCATGTTAAGGGCCCCAAAAGTGCCCGAATAGTCGTATAAATAATAATAATAATAATAATAATAATAATAAATATAGCTGCGAGCAGCGATGGCGGGCCCAAGCCGGTGGCACCGCAACCCCGGTTCCTTTAGTTACCTAAATGCACCCGGGTGGCGGTGCCGAAGGCTTTGGCCCTTTTATGATTAAATGTTAAAACGGCTTGCCATACTCTGTCATTTCGACTAGTCACAATTATGTTACAGATATCTTAAATGATAATACAAACTATGCAAAATGTAATTACGAATAGACAGAAAGACGTTGTTGATATCTACAATGTTAATTCCGGACAGGCAAACTTAGCTTTTAAATGTTAAAAGGGCTTGCCATACAGGGACGTAGGCTCAGAGAGAGGCTCACCATATTCAGACCAAAATATCTGACTTCCTCTTGGTCCGAGCTAATGACTATGTATTAGAAAGTTGTCCGGCTTGAGGAGTACAATGTATATACCGATTTTTGTAACTGTAGATAAAACTAACAACCCCACTTTTGTCAAAAGGTGGCGCTATTTAGTCCTTGCACCATGCCCGTTTCTGAAACTTTGCACATGTCTACTGGCTAATAAATGTGATGTATCTGTTGAGTTTCAAGCAATTTCAATTTCAATTTGACTGTTGAAAAGAAGTGCGCCGATTAGATACTCAGGATCGGTATCGGCTCTGACACTGCCATCTTTGACGAGGCTGATTCTATATTGTGCATATACTATTCTATGTTAGGCACAAAGGCACAAAAACTTTCTAAAGTACCATAAAGTTTTTGTGTACTGTATTATTAGTGTTCTGAAGCTATTATGTGATATAGAAATTAATATTTAAGTCATTAAATTCAAGAACACAAACTTTTCCCTCTCTGCGCCTGTCAGTCATTCTCCATTCAGCATTCAAACAGCACGTCACATTCGGTTACAGTCAATGATGAAACGATCTTCAAGATGATTCAATGTTAATCCTATTATACTGGATCTTTAAGATAAAGGTCTAAAGGTCTATATTTTCGAATGAAGAAACTTTTTCTTGCTGGACTTTATTGCTGTAACTTAATCGTGTTACTTTCTACCGGGTGTCGGACGCTGTCGGTTAGATCACAACACTAGAGTCAGAGCACTATAATTGTTCTTCACGCACACAGTAACTGAAATTTAAAACCTTTAAAAGAAAAGGCTCAATAAACTATTGCATAGATAGATAATGTATAATACACTGTTCATAAATATGTATTTCCTTTGTGCTTTGAACTTTTCAATACGGACTCAATGCGCTGTAACTTCATGTGGCTTCAAGCACATCATTCTCCGCTCGGGATGCACATAAGTGCTTTGTGCTGCACCGTATTGGAGCCGTAATATCATAATGCAGTGACGTAATGACAGATTATTAATTGCCTTTCAATTATATGTTGCTGCGTCATTAAACATCTGTCCTATGCATTTCAAACATTTATAGCAGCCATGGCTATATTTTTTTATGATTTTGTTATCTTGTTTTTCATGAATGTATTTTTCAAAATAAGAGCAATGTGTATTATCTATTATTAATATGGTTTATAATAGCATTTTTGTCATAGATTATGACAAAGTAATCATATGATCCACCAGCGAGGAACCAGCAGAACAGAGTGAACATTCTTTCTGTTTAGTTCAATCCTACTTAATAGGAATTTATTTAAAATGCTCGCTCTACTCCACACCATTAATGTCTTGTGCGGACATCCGTATTTTGACTTTCGGTTTTAAGTAAGCGATTTAAAAGCTCCAAGTCCCAGCGGAGTCACACGTTGATTAACCGGTGGGAATATACACAATAGGCCTACCTGATATTGAACACAAGAGGGCAGTATAGCACTACGTATGACTCAGATTATTATTTTTTTATGAATTTTACAACAATTCTGGCTGTTTTTGAACGTAAACATAATTCTTAAATGAAAAAAAGGAAAAATTGGGGAAGTTATAATATTTGTATAATTTAATTTAGAAACAAATGATGTATAATTACATTTTTAGAAGATATGAGGCTTTTAGTGTTTACTTTTTTGACATTACTTTAATCTTTTGCCATAGTTGCACATGTCTACTGGCTAATAAATGTGATGTATCTGTTGAGTTTCAAGCAATTTCAAGCATGCTAAGAGTCCCAAAAGCATCAAAAAGAATGTTAAAGTTTGTTTCGTTGCCACGGCAACAGTATCAAAGATATCAAAAATTCATTCACAGGTCTACATCTGCCGTGTATTTACATTATCAGATGAAGTTTGAAGCAAATCGGTTAAAAATAAGAGAGTGATTTCAAAGCATTTTGAAAGTGACACACTTCCTGCTGCCAGTTGGTGGCGCTATAATTTGACTCACAATAGTCACATCCATGTGATCGGTCTCTTACAGCGAAAACACTGCTGAAGTTTCATCAAGATCAGTTAATGTATGCTGAAGTTATAACAGACATCCTGTTTCATGTTTCTCGCCATAATTTCGTTTCCTCGCCACGGCCAAACCGTTCGAGATATCAAAAATCCCTGGCACTTTTTCATCCTTAATGTCTTGACTTCACGCTGATCGAGTTTCGTCGAATTTGGTTCAGTGCTCTAGGAGCAATAATTTAAATTCCATTGCATGTGTTTTAAACACAACCCTAAATAGCCAACTTCCTGTTGGGCTGGGGTAAAAAGTAAGAGTGTGAAGTAGGCTATATATGAAACGATGAGATCTATATGTGTACCAAGTTTCATATTATTACATGCAAGTGTGTTTGATTTATGGACCAAATTTTCAGACCAAGTTTATTGACCAAGTTAATCTGATTAATAAACTAATTATATAAAACTATTGTCAATTCACTACAATTAAACTAGTTATATGCCTTTACTTATAAAAAATAAAAATAAAAACTTATTTAAAAAATACCAGGCTTGAGAAATGTATTTTCTTTATGCAGGTCATACACACAGCAGTGAAATGGTAAGCCCCCTCCCCCTGCACACACACACACACACAGACAGCCAGCCAGCCAGCCAGCCAAAGGAGACATGTAGGCTCAGAGTGGCCATATTCAAACAAAAATATCTGACTTTCTGTGGGTCCTAGCTAATAAGTGTCAATTAGAAAGTTGTCCGGGCTCGAGGAG
>NW_024121320.1:52716-76640 GCF_016745375.1 Pimephales promelas | reverse complement strand
ACTTACAATATCCCAAAAGTCTCCAAAGTTTCTTTTATTTCAGAGAAATTCCAATTTTAAATAAGTGGCCGTCCTGGAAAAAAATATCGCCTGTCAATGACGCAATATCTACGCTATCCTCGGCTATCCTCGTTTCCGCTCGTATTGCCATAGCCATGACGTAACCATGGCGACAGACGCGGACAACTGCGTAGTGAGTAACGTGGCGGCACCCAGTTCTTGTTCGTTCAAACATAGACCATGGCAAGCAGACTTTGGGAAAAACAAGGAGGAAATATAGCTGCGAGCAGCGATGAAGGGCCCAAGCCGTGGCACCGCAACCCCGGTTCCTTAGTTACCTAAAAGCACCAGGGTGGCCATGCCACTGGCTTTGGCCCTTCATCGCGGATCACAGCTATATATATATATATATATATACTGTATATATACATATATATATGAAGCCGGTGGCACCGCCACCCTGGTGCCTTTAGGTTTATTGTGCACGACATGCAAAATGTAACCCTGCTTTGACTGATGCAAGCTCTACAGCACAGTTTATAGTAAGAAAGAATATAGTAAGAAAGAAAAGTAAGCTGTTACTCTGAGATGGTTTGGGAAACAAACATTCATCATGTCGCATTGGTTTTAGTTACTTGTCCTCGAACAGAGCCCTAATCTGTTTATATTTCAGTTACACATTCTACATTGATTAAAAAAGAAAAATCAAATGTGTTTTTAATTCATACAGAAATAAAATATTTATAATTCAGCTGAGAATAAAGTTAGTTCAAATTTTAAGAAAAACAAATATATGATCTGAAATATAGCACATTCATTTTTAAATTCATTCAGGTTCAATTACCAAAAATACAATCTTAATTTAATTTAAAGCAAATAATAAATCTAAAATATATGGGTTATATGCATATTTTGTAAAAAAAAGAAAAAAAAAGAAAGAAAGATATATATCCAAAAACACAAGGCCTTAAACTTTAACAAGGGTGCAACTCTTATCACTACAACAAACATAGTCACACACACAAGTCAAGTCACTTACATTTTAGATGCAATATTGACTTTTTAGATGCAATATTGACTTTTTTCTGTTTCAGCAGAGAAAATAGTTAAACAAAGATCACAGCGACCCATCGCGCATCTCAAAGCAATGTGTTTTCTCATTACTGAATGATTCAGCATTTTGAATCCATGACTCGTTCATTAAGACGGTCATCTGGCGACACCTTATGGTGATTTAGGGTTATGTTTAAAAGTATCGTTCTTTACAGCGATTTTTAATTGACTCCTGTTAAACCAATCTCGTAACATTATTGTGTAACCGATTTAATTTGATCAGCCTTACCTAGGGTAACAGCCCTATAGTGTCTTATTATTCTAAATTATTGAATTTATTGATCAAATTTACTAATGAAAAATGAAGCATACATTTATTAAGACTAGGCTGCCCTGCAGATATTAGGCTACAATATGCAGATTTAAATATACCATTTATCAAATAATCTGTTTATTTTTAGGTTACACATTACATTGTTTAAAAAATAAAAATCAAATGTGACCCGCTCTGGCGAAATGAGTCGGAAGTTGCAACCTTCCATTTTAAGATATGGGCCGATTATGTGGAAAAACCATGAAATAACAAAAAAAAAAAAAAAAATTTTTTTTGCTAATTTCAAAGAACAGACATTCAAAAATAATCTCACAGGGTTTCGTAGTCGAGATAATTGAGTAAAGGTATTTAAATAACGATTAAAGTTGTCAAAGCTTTAAATTCGCTGAAATAAACATTGCTCTTCTCAACTCCCCTCGTCACCTCTGAGCATTTCCCGGGTATCCCCTGAAACGTTGAACTCACTGGAGGCTTCTAACCTAAACTGCGTGAGTATATTTATCTGCAAGAAGAATATAGCCTATGTAAGGCTGTAACGATCGCGACACTCAGATCCACGAACCTGTGTCGCGGTGTGAGAAGACAGAATCACGACACCGACACGTCCCTTCAACTCCCGAAGTTATCCTTCACGTCCAGACCCAATGCTAGCTACAACATCTTTAAATTACTATTAGTATTATTTGAAGTTAACATTATAAAATACGTAGACTTACACCACAAAACTTAAATTATTACTAAATTTTTTAAAATTGGGCAATTTCAGCATTATGGAGGAGATCCAATTCCCAGATAATTAAATATTTTAATAAATTGGCCTATGTGAACCACACTGCACAAACCAAAAGTAATACTCACCGGATGAAGAAGGGTTGACTCTCTCCAGAACATAAAATCTTTATTTTATTTTCCGTGTTCGCATTTATGAGGAAAAACAATCCGAACGTGACCGTTCTCTGGAAGCAGCACTAAAACTTTCACATAGCTTAAACATGCAAGCACAAAGCCTTTCTTTAAAGTAAATTTCGTTTTAAAATAATTATCTTAATTTAAATCAATGTTTCATCAACCAATTACTAGGATTTAATAATAAGAAATAAATTGCAGACAATAGGCTAGGCCTAATCACGACGCGGAGACGCGCGGCACGTGAACTGAAGCTTGTCTCATGAACCGAAAGTCAGCGTATAAGGTATCCTCACAGACATATATATTGAAATGTCTACTTTTAAACACAACCATTCAAAATGAAAGAAAACAGACTGCTCTCTGCTTATGTGGGCTAATCCGTATGAAAACTGAATTTCTCTCTGACTCCTCTTTAATCTTTCTGATTTTAGAACATTTTTGTAAAAGTGACTTTTTAATTATTTATTTCAAAAAAATTAAAATAAGTTGAGTTTCAGCCTCGTTAAATTGCATTTATATATGTTAATCTATTTGGTCAAATTAAGCTATATAAAATAAATAGTTTATCCCTTAAAATGCTATGGATTTTGAAAGATATCAAAAAAAAAAAAAAAAAAAAAACGGGCAAAAAAACTTTAAAAGCGATTTTCTTAGGTTTTCAATTGGAAAAAAAGGGCAGACGACCAGAATTCAAATCTGTATATCTTTACAACCATTCAAGGTATGACCAAGGTATCATTTGAAAGCTTACAGTGTCCTCTTTCCATTAATATCAAAATCTCAATTTTTAAATTTGGGTCACTGTGACTAATTTTGCTGGATCAGGTCGGTCACAAATGTGTTTTTTATTGTAGTATTATTTTATACAGAAATACATTATAATTATATATAATATACAAAATATAACCGTGGGCGCGATTAAACAGTGTTACAATAAAACTCAACATTGTGTTTTTTAAAAATAAATTCAAATAATACAAATCCCGAAATTGCGCTAATTTTAAAATTAAACTAAAACTCATGGCTGCACAAGCATTCATAACTGTGCGCGCCAACAGCGAGGAACCAGCAGAACAGAGTGAACGTTCATTCTGTTTAGTTCAATCCTACTTAATAGGAATTTATTTAAAATGCTTGCTCTACTCCACAACATTAATGTCTTGTGCGGATATCTGTATTTTGACTTTCGGTTTTAAGTAAGCGATTTAAAAGTTCCCGAGTCCCAGCGGAGTCACACGTTGATTAACCGGTGGGAATATACACAATAGGCCTAACTGATATTGAACACAAGAGGGCAGTATAGCACTACGTATGACTCAGATTATTTTTTTTCTTCTGAATTTTAAAACAATTCTGGCTGTTTTTGAACGTAAACATAATTCTTAAATGAAAAAAAGGAAAAACTGGTTTAATTATAATATTTGTATAATTTAATTTAGAAACAAATGATGTATAATTACATTTTTAGAAGATATGAGGCTTTTAGTGTTTACTTTTTTGACATTACTTTAATCTTTTGCCAAAGTTGCACATGCCTACTGGCTAATAAATGTGATGTATCTGTCGAGCTATCTGTATCTATCTGTTTCAAGCAATTTCAAGCATGCTAAGAGTCCCAAAAGTATCAAAAAAGAATGTTAAAGTTTGATTTGTTGCCACAGCAACAGTATCAAAGATATCAAGAATCCATTCACAGGTCTACATCTGCTGTATTTTTACATTATACAGATGAAGTTTGAAGCAAATCGGTTAAAAATAAGAGGGTGATATCAAAGCATTTTGAAAGTGACACACTTCCTGCTGCCAGTTGGTGGCGCTATAACTTTGACTCACAATAGTCACATCCATGTAATCAGCCTCTTACAGTGAACACACTGCTGAAGTTTCATCAAGATCAGTTAATGTATGCTGAAGTTATAACACACTTCCTGTTTCACGTTTCTCGCCATAATTTTGTTTCCTCGCCACGGCCAAACCGTTCGAGATATCAAAAATCCCCTCGCAAACTTTCATCCTCAATGCCTTGACTTCATGCTGACCGAGTTTCGTGCCGTGTGTTTGAATTCTCTAGGAGGAGTATTGCACATTCCATTGCGAGCGTTTTACAAACAAACCTCAATAGCCGACTTCCTGTTTGGCTGGGGTAAAAAGTAAGAGCGTGAGGTATAGATGAAACGATGAGATCAACATGTGTACCGAGTTTCATATTATTACATGCAAGCGTGTTTGATTTATGGACCAAGTGTTCGGACCCCGTTCCAGGGGGCGCTGTCTAGCCCCCCTGCCACACCCAGGTACCATCTTCAGCCCGGCTCTGATGGCTGTGGGATCTGACCTGTGTGCAAAGTTTCAAGAGTTTTCAAACCCGTTAAGGGCCCCAAAAGCCGCTAAGAGTCTCAAAATCATAAAAAAAAAGAATTTTAAAGTTTGATGCGTTGCCACGGCAACAGTATCAAAGATATCAAGAATCCATTCACAGGTCTTCATCTGCTATGTATTTACATTATACAGATTAAGTTTGAAGCACATCGGGTAAAAATAAAAGGGTGAGTTCAAAGCATTTTGAAAGTGACACACTTCCTGCTACCAGTTGGTGGCGCTATAACTTTGACTCACAATAGTCACATCCATGTGATCGTCCTCTTACAGCGAACACACTGCTGAAGTTTCATCAAGATCAGTTAATGTATGCTGAAGTTATAACACACTTCCTGTTTCACGTTTCTCGCCATAATTTCGTTTCCTCGCCATGGCCAAACCGTTCGAGATATCAAAAATCCCCTCGCAAACTTTCATCGTCAATGCCTTGACTTCATGCTGACCGAGTTTCGTGCCGTGTGTTTGAATTCTCTAGGAGTAGTACTTCAAATTCCATTGCGAGTGTTTTATGAACAACCCTAAATAACCGACTTCCTGTTGGGCTGGGGTAAAAAGTAATAGTATGAGGTATATATGTACGATGAGATCTATATGTGCACCGAGTTTCATATTATTACATGCAAGCGTGTTTGATTTATGGACCAAGTTTTCGGACCCCGTTCCAGGGGGCGCTGTCTAGTCCCCCTGCCACGCCCGGGTACCATCTTCAGCCCGGCCCTGATGGCCGCGGGTTCTGACCCGTGTGCTAAGTTTCAAGAGTTTTTGAGCATGTTAAGGGCCCCAAAAGTGCCCGAATAGTCGTATAAATAATAATAATAATAATAAATATAGCTGCGAGCAGCGATGGCGGGCCCAAGCCGGTGGCACCGCAACCCCTGGCTCCTTTAGTTACCTAAAGGCACCGGGGTGGCGGTGCCGAAGGCTTTGGCCCTTTCATGATTAAATGTTAAAACGGCTTGCCATAGTCTGTCATTTTGACTAGTCACAATTATGTTACAGATATCTTAAATGATAATACAAACTATCCAAAATGTAATTACGACTAGACAGAAAGACATTGTTGATATCTACAATGTTAATTTCCGGATAGGCAAACTTAGCTTTTAAATGTTAAAAGGGCTTGCCATACACGGACGTAGGCTCAGAGAGAGTCTCACCATATTCAAACCAAAATATCTGACTTCCTCTTGGTCTGAGCTAATGACTATGAATTAGAAAGTTGTCTGGCTTGAGGAGTACAATGTATATAACGATTTTTGTAACTGTAGATAAAAATAACAACCCCACTTTTGTCAAAAGGTGGCGCTATTTAGTCCCTGCACCATGCCCGTTTCTGAAACTTTGCACATGTCTACTGGCTAATAAATGTGATGTGTCTGTTGAGTTTCATGCAATTTCAAGCATGCTAAGAGTCTCAAAAGCATCCTAAAATAATTTCAAAGTTTGAAGCTTTGCCACGGCAACAGTTTAAAAGATATCAAGAATCCATTCCCAGGTCTACATCTACCGTATGTTTACATTATACAGATGAAGTTTTTCATCTGTTTTTCATCATTATACAGATGAAGTTTTTCATTCATATTATTACATGCAAGCGTGTTTGATTTATGGACCAAGTTTTCGGACCCCGTTCCAGGGGGCGCTGTCTAGCCCCCCTGCCACGCCTAGGTACCATCTTCAGCCCGGGCCTGATGGCTGTG
The DNA here is from genome assembly GCF_016745375.1 of Pimephales promelas. Next base: position 70,265 of record NW_024121320.1, on the reverse strand, counting down.
GGATATGACCTGTGTGCAAAGTTTCAAGAGTTTTCAAACCCGTTAAGGGCCTCAAAAGCCATTAAGAGTCTCAAAATCATCAAAAAAAAAGAATTTTAAAGTTTGATGCGTTGCCACGGCAACAGTATCAAAGATATCAAGAATCCATTCACAGGTCTTCATCTGCCATGTATTTACATTATACAGATGAAGTTTGAAGCAAATCGGGTAAAAATAAGAGGTTGATTTCAAAGCATTTTGAAAGTGACACACTTCCTGCTGCCAGTTGGTGGCGCTATAACTTTGACTCGAAATAGTCACATCCATGTGATCGTCCTCTTACAGCGAACACACTGATGAAGTTTCATCAAGATATGTTAATGTATGCTGAAGTTATAACACACTTCCTGTTTCACGTTTCTCGCCATAATTTCGTTTCCTCGCCACGGCCAAACCGTTTGAGATATCAAAAATCCCCTCACAAACTTTCATCCTCAATGTCTTGACTTCTTGCACACCGAGTTTGGTTGTGATTGGTAAACACATGCGTTGTAATTTGATGTATTTCTCCTAGGACAACTATTCAAACAACCCATAATTCTCAACTTCCATTTTAATTGTCGTAAAACTTAGAGCACGAAAGTTGTTTGGCCTGATGTGATCTATAATTGTACCGAGTTTCATATTAATTCACGCAAGTGTGTTTGATTTATGGACAAATGTTCGAATCCCAGTCCAGGGGGCGCTGTCGAGCCGCCCTGCCACGCCCGATGACCAGCTTCAGCCCGGCCCTGATGGCCATGGGTTCTGACCCGTGTGCAAAGTTTCAAGAGTTTTAGAGGATGTTAAGGCCCCCGAAAATGCCAGAGAAGTCGCACACAGCAAATAAAGGGTTAAAATTAACCTGACAGGCGCCCCTCCTCTCACTCACACAGAGAGACACTGAGAGACTGGCAAAATTCTAAGATTTTCTCTACATTCAAACAAAGATATCTGACTTTCTGTGGGTCCTAGCTAATGAGTGTCAATTAGAAAGTTGTCCGGCTCGAGGAGTACAATATACATACCGATTTTTGTAACTCTAGTTAAAACTAACAACCCCACTTTTGTCAAAAGGTGGTGCTACTGAGCCCTCACCACGCCCGTTTCTGAAACTTTGCACATGTCTACTGGCTAATAAATGTGATGTGTCTGTCGAGTTTCATGCGATTTGAAGCATGCTAAGGGTCTCAAAAGCATCCTAAAAGAATGGTAAAGTTTGATGCGTTGCCACGGCAACAGTTTAAAAGATATCAAGAATCCATTCACAGGTCTACATCTGCCGTATATTTACATTATACAGATTAAGTTTGAAGCAAATCGGGTAAAAATAAAAGGGTGATTTCAAAGCATTTTGAAAGTGACACACTTCCTGCTGCCAGTTGGTGGCGCTATAACTTTGACTCACAATAGTCACATCCATGTGATCGTCCTCTTACAGCGAACACACTGCTGAAGTTTCATCAAGATCAGTTAATGTATGCTGAAGTTATAACACACTTCCTGTTTCACGTTTCTCGCCATAATTTCGTTTCCTCGCCACGGCCAAACCGTTCGAGATATCAAAAATCCCCTCGCAAACTTTCATCCTCAATGCCTTGACTTCATGCTGACCGAGTTTCGTGCCGTGTGTTTGAATTCTCTAGGAGGAGTATTGCACATTCCATTGCGAGCGTTTTACAAACAAACCTCAATAGCCGACTTCCTGTTGGGCTGGGGTAAAAAGTAAGAGTGTGAGGTATATATGAACGATGAGATCAACATGTGTACCGAGTTTCATATTATTACATGCAAGCGTGTTTGATTTATGGACCAAGTGTTCGGACCCCGTTCCAGGGGGCGCTGTCTAGCCCCCCTGCCACACCCAGGTACCATCTTCAGCCCGGCTCTGATGGCTGTGGGATCTGACCTGTGTGCAAAGTTTCAAGAGTTTTCAAACCCGTTAAGGGCCCCAAAAGCCGCTAAGAGTCTCAAAATCATCAAAAAAAAAGAATTTTAAAGTTTGATGCGTTGCCACGGCAACAGTATCAAAGATATCAAGAATCCATTTACAGGTCTTCATCTGCTATGTATTTACATTATACAGATTAAGTTTGAAGCAAATCGGGTAAAAATAAGAGGGTGATTTCAAAGCATTTTGAAAGTGACACACTTCCTGCTGCCAGTTGGTGGCGCTATAACTTTGACTCACAATATTCACATCCATGTGATCGTCCTCTTACAGCAAACAAACTGCTGAAGTTTCATCAAGATCAGTTAATGTATGCTGAAGTTCTGACACACTTCCTGTTTCACGTTTCTCGCCATAAGTTCGTTTCCTCGCCACGGCCAAACCGTTCGAGATATCAAAAATCCCCTCGCAAACTTTCATCCTCAATGCCTTGACTTCATGCTGACCGAGTTTCGTGCCGTGTGTTTGAATTCTCTAGGAGGAGTACTTCAAATTCCATTGCGAGTGTTTTATGAACAACCCTAAATAACCGACTTCCTGTTGGGCTGGGGTAAAAAGTAATAGTTTGAGGTATATATGAACGATGAGATCAACATGTGTACCGAGTTTCATATTATTACATGCAAGCGTGTTTGAGTTATGGACCAAGTTTTCGGACCCCGTTCCAGGGGGCGCTGTCTAGCCCCCCTGCCACGCCTAGGTACCATCTTCAGCCCGGGCCTGATGGCAGTGGGATATGACCTGTGTGCAAAGTTTCAAGAGTTTTCAAGCATGTTAAGGGCCCCAAAAGCCATTAAGAGTCTCAAAATCATCAAAAAAAAATAATTTTAAAGTTTGATGCGTTGCCACGGCAACAGTATCAAAGATATCAAGAATCCATTCACAGGTCTTCATCTGCCATGTATTTACATTATACAGATGAAGTTTGAAGCAAATCGGGTAAAAATAAGAGGTTGATTTCAAAGCATTTTGAAAGTGACACACTTCCTGCTGCCAGTTGGTGGCGCTATAACTTTGACTCGAAATAGTCACATCCATGTGATCGTCCTCTTACAGGGAACACACTGATGAAGTTTCATCAAGATATGTTAATGTATGCTGAAGTTATAACACACTTCCTGTTTCACGTTTCTCGCCATAATTTTGTTTCCTCGCCACGGCCAAACCGTTTGAGATATCAAAAATCCCCTCACAAACTTTCATCCTCATGTCTTGACTTCTGCACACCGAGTTTGGTTGTGATTGGTAAACACATGCGTTGTAATTTGATGTATTTCTCCTAGGACAACTATTCAAACAACCCATAATTCTCAACTTCCATTTTAATTGTCGTAAAACTTAGAGCACGAAAGTTGTTTGGCCTGATGTGATCTATAATTGTACCGAGTTTCATATTAATTCATGCAAGTGTGTTTGATTTATGGACAAATGTTCGAATCCCAGTCCAGGGGCGCTGTCGAGCCGCCTGCCACGCCCGATGACCAGCTTCAGCCCGGCCCTGATGGCCATGGGTTCTGACCCGTGTGCAAAGTTTCAAGAGTTTTTAGAGGATGTTAAGGCCCCCGAAAATGCCAGAGAAGTCGCACACAGCAAATAAAGGGTTAAAAATTAACCTGACAGGCGCCCCTCCTCTCACTCACACAGAGAGACACTGAGAGACTGGCAAAATTCTAAGATTTTCTCTACATTCAAACAAACATATCTGACTTTCTGTGGGTCCTAGCTAATGAGTGTCAATTAGAAAGTTGTCCGGCTCGAGGAGTACAATATACATACTGATTTTTGTAACTGTAGATAAAACTAACAACCCCACTTTTGTCAAAAGGTGGCGCTATTGAGGGTGGTCAAAAAGTCCCTGCACCACACACATTTCTGAAACTTTGCACATGTCTACTGGCTAATAAATGTGATGTGTCTGTTGAGTTTCATGCAATTTCAAGCAAGCTTAGAGTCTCAAAAGCATCCTAAAAGAATTTTAAAGTTTGATGCGTTGCCACGGCAACAGTATCAAAGATATCAAGAATCCATTCACAGGTCTTCATCTGCCGTGTATTTACATTATACAGATGAAGTTTGAAGCAAATCGGGTAAAAATAAGAGGGTGATTTCAAAGCATTTTGAAAGTGACACACTTCCTGCTGCCAGTTGGTGGCGCTATAACTTTGACTCACAATAGTCACATCCATGTGATCGTCCTCTTACAGCGAACACACTGCTGAAGTTTCATCAAGATCAGTTAATGTATGCTGAAGTTATGATACACTTCCTGTTTCACGTTTCTCGCCATAATTTTGTTTCCTCGCCACGGCCAAACCGTTCGAGATATCAAAAATCCCCTCGCAAACTTTCATCCTCAATGTCTTGACTTCACGCTGACCGAGTTTCGTCGAATTTGGATCAAAGCTCTAGGAGGAGTATTAAAAATTCCATTGCGAGTGTTTTACGAACAACCCTAAATAGCCGACTTCCTGTTGGGCTGGGGTAAAAAGTAAAAGCACGAGGTATAGATGAAACGATGAGATCAACATGTGTACCGAGTTTCATATTATTACATGCAAGCGTGTTTGATTTATGGACCAAGTGTTCGGACCCCGTTCCAGGGGGCGCTGTCTAGCCCCCCTGCCACGCCCGGGTACCATCTTCAGCCCGGCCCTGATGGCCGCGGGTTCTGACCCGTGTGCAAAGTTTCAAGAGTTTTTGAGCATGTTAAGGGCCCCAAAAGTGCCCGAATAGTCGTATAAATAATAATAATAATAATAAATATAGCTGCGAGCAGCGATTGCGGGCCCAAGCCGGTGGCACCGCAACCCCGATGCCTTTAGTTACCCAAAGGCACCGGGATGGTGGTACCGCCGGCTTTGGCCCTTTATCGCTGCTCACAGCTATATTTATATTTAATATAAAGCCGGTGGCACCGCCACCTTGGTGCCTTTAGGGTTATTCTGTACGACGTGTAAAAACGTAACCCCCGCTTTGACTATCAAAAAGAAGTGTATTGTAGAGCTTGCATCAATGCGGACTCGATGCGCTGTGCGCTGTAACTCCATGTGGCTTTAAGCGCATCATTCTCCACTCGGGATGCGCATAAGCGTTTTGTGCCACACTGTACTGAGCCTTTCATATCATAATGCAGTGACGCAATGACAGATTATTAATTGCCTTTCTTGTTCTGTTCCATCTATTATATGTTGATAATAGATAGGACAGAGCACTAAAAACCTCAAACAAAGCACTAAAAACTTAAGCTGTTTGCTGTGTAGTCTGAGAATGAGCTGTTTGATTTGCACCCTCTTCCTCTTCACTGTCCTCCATAAAAACCAGCTATCCAGGTCCATGTTGTTCTAGAAAGTTTGTATGTTGCTGCCTCAATTAACATCTCTGCTATACATTTAAAACATGGCTATATCTAAAATAATTTATCTTTTTGATTTTTGTTATCTTGTTTTTCATGAATATTTTACAACAATACAAAGAGCAATGTGTATTTTCCATTAATATAGTTTGTAATGGCTTTTTTTGTCATAGATTATAATCATATATTTTTTGGATTTGTTATTTATCTTTATAATGAAGTTGTCTGTATTAAGTAGATTGTGTTTAACACACACAAGAGTGATTTATTAGTTCAACACATAGTTATAGAAATTCTACTTTATCTAAAAAAACCCTGCACTTTATACACACACACACACACACACACACACACACACACACACATAAATACATGTAAATAAAAATACCAAAAAAAAACATCAAATGTGTTTTTAGTCAGAGTATTATTTTATACAGAAACAAATATTTGTAATTCAGATAAGAATGAAGTTAGTGTTTTAAAATCTTAAGGAAAACAAATATATTGAAATATAGCACATGAATTTTAAATTCATTCAACTTCAATTACAAATACAATCTTACTTTTATTTAAAGCAATCTATACATTTAAAAGATGGGGGTTATATGCCTATTTTGTCATTTAAAAATATTGTTATGCAAAATTGTTATGCAAAAAGACAAGGACTTAGAGACAAGGACTTGTAGGAAAAATCACAGCCAGCCACACACACACACATAAACACAGACAACAGCCCTCCCCTCCCCACACAGACACACACACCCACACACACACACACAGAGAGAGAGAGAGAGAGAGAGAGAGAGAGAGAGAATCGCAGGGGAAATAAATCCATTCAAACTACAATATCTGACTTTCTGTTGCTCAGAGCGAATGACTTTAAATTGGAAAGTTGATCGGCTTGACGAGAACAATATACGTGGTAAGTTTTGTAACTGTAGGTAAATTGAGCAAAGTTATAACACACTTTATGTGTCCTTTTTTAGTCATAAAATTCATTTCCTCGCCACGGCCAGACCGTTCGAGATATCAAAAATCCGTCCGGAATTGAGCATCCTCAATGTCTTGACTTCATGCACACCGAGTTTGGTTGTGATTGGTAAACACATGCATTGTGATTTGATGTATTTCTCCTAGGACAATTATTCAAACAACCCATAATTCATAATTCATAAATAACTTCCATTTGAACTGTCATAAAACTTAGAGCACGAAAGTTGTTTGGCCTGATGTGATCTATAATTGTACCGAGTTTCATATTAATTCATGCAAGTGTGTTTGATTTATGGACAAATGTTCGAATCCCAGTCCAGGGGGCGCTGTCGAGCCGCCCTGCCACGCCCGGTTACCAGCTTCAGCCCGGCCCTGATGGCCATGGGTTCTGACCCGTGTGCAAAGTTTCAAGAGTTTTCGAGGATGTTAAGGCCCCCGAAAATGCCAGAGAAGTCGCACACAGCAAATAAAGGGTTAAAATTAACCTGACAGGCGCCCCTCCTCTCACTCACACAGAGGGACACTGAGACACTGGCAAAATTCTGAGATTTTCTCTACATTCAAACAAACATATCTGACTTTCTGTGGGTCCTAGCTAATGAGTGTCAATTAGAAAGTTGTCCGGCTCGAGGAGTACAATATACATACCGATTTTTGTAACTGTAGATAAAACTAACAACCCCACTTTTGTCAAAAGGTGGCGCTACTGAGCCCTCACCACGCCCGTTTCTGAAACTTTGCACATGTCTACTGGCTAATAAATGTGATGTGTCTGTCGAGTTTCATGCAATTTGAAGCATGCTAAGAGTCTCAAAAGCATCCTAAAAGAATGGTAAAGTTTGATGCGTTGCCACGGCAACAGTTTCAAAGATATCAAGAATCCATTCACAGGTCTTCATCTGCCGTGTATTTGCATTATACAGATGAAGTTTGAAGCAAATCGAGTTAAAATTAGAGGGTGATTTCAAAGCATTTTGAAAATGACACACTTCCTGCTGCCAGTTGGTGGCGCTATAACTTTGACTCACAATAGTCACATCCATGTGATCATCCTCTTACAGCGAACACACTGCTGAAGTTTCATCAAGATTAGTTGATGTATGCTGAAGTTATAACACACTTCCTGGTTCACGTTTCTCGCCATAATTTCGTTTCCTCGCCACGGCCAAACCGTTCGAGATATCAAAAATCCCCTCGCAAACTTTCATCCTCAATGTCTTGACTTCACGCTGACCGAGTTTCGTCGAATTTGGATCAAAGCTCTAGGAGGAGTATTTAAAATTCCATTGCGAGCGTTTTACAAACAAACCTCAATAGCCGACTTCCTGTTGGGCTGGGGTAAAAAGTAAGAGCGCGAGGTATAGATGAAACGATGAGATCAACATGTGTACCGAGTTTCATATTATTACATACAAGCGTGTTTGAGTTATGGACCAAGTGTTCGGACCCCGTTCCAGGGGGCGCTGACGAGCCCCCCTGCCACGCCCGGGTACCAGCTTCAGCCCGGCTCTGATGGCCGCGGGTTCTGACCCGTGTGCAAAGTTTCAAGAGTTTTCGAGCATGTTAAGGGCCCCAAAAGTGCCGAATAGTCGTTAGAAAAAAAGAAAAAAAAAAAAAATAATCGGAAGGAAAACAATAGGGCCTTCGCCCTTTCAGGGCTTGGGCCCTAATAATAATCCTAAGGAAAACAATAGGGCCTTCGCCCTTTCAGGGCTTGGGCCCTAATAATCGTTAGGAAAACAATAGGGCCTTCGCCCTTTCAGGGCTTGGGCCCTAATAAAATATAGCTGCGAGCAGCGATTGCGGGCCCAAGCCGGTGGCACCGCAACCCCGATGCCTTTAGTTACCCAAAGGCACCGGGATGGTGGTACCGCCGGCTTTGGCCCTTTATCGCTGCTCACAGCTATATTTATATTTAATATAAAGCCGGTGGCACCGCCACCTTGGTGCCTTTAGGGTTATTCTGTACGACGTGTAAAAACGTAACCCCCGCTTTGACTATCAAAAAGAAGTGTATTGTAGAGCTTGCATCAATGCGGACTCGATGCGCTGTGCGCTGTAACTCCATGTGGCTTTAAGCGCATCATTCTCCACTCGGGATGCGCATAAGCGTTTTGTGCCACACTGTACTGAGCCTTTCATATCATAATGCAGTGACGCAATGACAGATTATTAATTGCCTTTCTTGTTCTGTTCCATCTATTATATGTTGATAATAGATAGGACAGAGCACTAAAAACCTCAAACAAAGCACTAAAAACTTAAGCTGTTTGCTGTGTAGTCTGAGAATGAGCTGTTTGATTTGCACCCTCTTCCTCTTCACTGTCCTCCATAAAAACCAGCTATCCAGGTCCATGTTGTTCTAGAAAGTTTGTATGTTGCTGCCTCAATTAACATCTCTGCTATACATTTAAAACATGGCTATATCTAAAATAATTTATCTTTTTGATTTTTGTTATCTTGTTTTTCATGAATATTTTACAACAATACAAAGAGCAATGTGTATTTTCCATTAATATAGTTTGTAATGGCTTTTTTGTCATAGATTATAATCATATATTTTTTGGATTTGTTATTTATCTTTATAATGAAGTTGTCTGTATTAAGTAGATTGTGTTTAACACACACAAGAGTGATTTATTAGTTCAACACATAGTTATAGAAATTCTACTTTATCTAAAAAAAACCCTGCACTTTATACACACACACACACACACACACACACAAATACATGTAAATAAAAAAACAAAAAAAAAAAAACATCAAATGTGTTTTTAGTCAGAGTATTATTTTATACAGAAACAAATATTTGTAATTCAGATAAGAATGAAGTTAGTGTTTTAAAATCTTAAGGAAAACAAATATATTGAAATATAGCACATGAATTTTAAATTCATTCAACTTCAATTACAAATACAATCTTACTTTTATTTAAAGCAAACTATACATTTAAAAGATGGGGGTTATATGCCTATTTTGTCATTTAAAAATATTGTTATGCAAAATTGTTATGCAAAAAGACAAGGACTTAGAGACAAGGACTTGTAGGAAAAATCGCAGCCAGCCACACACACACACACATAAACACAGACAACAGCCCTCCCCTCCCCACACAGACACCCACACCCACACACACACACACACACACAGAGAGAGAGAGAGAGAGAGAGAGAGAGAGAGAGAGAGAATCGCAGGGGAAATAAATCCATTCAAACTACAATATCTGACTTTCTGTTGCTCAGAGCGAATGACTTTAAATTGGAAAGTTGATCGGCTTGACGAGAACAATATACGTGGTAAGTTTTGTAACTGTAGGTAAATTGAGCAAAGTTATAACACACTTTATGTGTCCTTTTTTAGTCATAAAATTCATTTCCTCGCCACGGCCAGACCGTTCGAGATATCAAAAATCCGTCCGGAATTGAGCATCCTCAATGTCTTGACTTCATGCACACCGAGTTTGGTTGTGATTGGTAAACACATGCATTGTGATTTGATGTATTTCTCCTAGGACAATTATTCAAACAACCCATAATTCATAATTCATAAATAACTTCCATTTGAACTGTCATAAAACTTAGAGCACGAAAGTTGTTTGGCCTGATGTGATCTATAATTGTACCGAGTTTCATATTAATTCATGCAAGTGTGTTTGATTTATGGACAAATGTTCGAATCCCAGTCCAGGGGGCGCTGTCGAGCCGCCCTGCCACGCCCGGTTACCAGCTTCAGCCCGGCCCTGATGGCCATGGGTTCTGACCCGTGTGCAAAGTTTCAAGAGTTTTCGAGGATGTTAAGGCCCCCGAAAATGCCAGAGAAGTCGCACACAGCAAATAAAGGGTTAAAATTAACCTGACAGGCGCCCCTCCTCTCACTCACACAGAGGGACACTGAGAGACTGGCAAAATTCTGAGATTTTCTCTACATTCAAACAAACATATCTGACTTTCTGTGGGTCCTAGCTAATGAGTGTCAATTAGAAAGTTGTCCGGCTCGAGGAGTACAATATACATACCGATTTTTGTAACTGTAGATAAAACAACCCCACTTTTGTCAAAAGGTGGCGCTATTGAGGGTGGTCAAAAAGTCCCTGCACCACGCACATTTCTGAAACTTTGCACATGTCTACTGGCTAATAAATGTGATGTGTCTGTTGAGTTTCATGCAATTTCAAGCAAGCTTAGAGTCTCAAAAGCATCCTAAAAGAATTTTAAAGTTTGATGCGTTGCCACGGCAACAGTATCAAAGATATCAAGAATCCATTCACAGGTCTTCATCTGCCGTGTATTTACATTATACAGTTGAAGTTTGAAGCAAATCGGGTAAAAATAAGAGGGTGATTTCAAAGCATTTTGAAAGTGACACACTTCCTGCTGCCAGTTGGTGGTGCTATAACTTTGACTCACAATAGTCACATCCATGTGATCGGCCCCTTACAGCGAACACACTGATGAAGTTTCATCAAGATCAGTTAATGTATGCTGAAGTTATGACACACTTCCTGTTTCACGTTTCTCACCATAAATTCGTTTCCTCGCCACACCCAAACCGTTCAAGATATAAAAAATCCCCTCGCAAACTTTCATCCTCAATGTCTTGACTTCACGCTGACCGAGTTTCGTCGAATTTGGATCAGAGCTCTAGGAGGAGTATTTAAAATTCCATTGCGAGTGTTTTACAAACAACCCTAAATAGCCGACTTCCTGTTGGGCTGGGGTAAAAAGTAAAAGCGCGAGGTATAGATGAAACGATGAGATCAACATGTGTACCGAGTTTCATATTATTACATACAAGCGTGTTTGAGTTATGGACCAAGTGTTCGGACCCCGTTCCAGGGGGCGCTGTCGAGCCCCCTGCCACGCCCGGGTACCATCTTCAGCCCGGCCCTGATGGCCGCGGGTTCTGACCCGTGTGCAAAGTTTCAAGAGTTTTTGAGCATGTTAAGGGCCCCAAAAGTGCCCGAATAGTCGTTAGAAAAATAAAAGAAAAAATATAGCTGCGAGCAGCGATGGCGGGCCCAAGCCGGAGGCACCGCAACCCCGGTTCCTTTAGTTACCTAAAGGCACCCGGGTGGCGGTGCCGAAGGCTTTGGCCCTTTCATGATTAAATGTTAAAACGGCTTGCCATACTCTGTCATTTCGACTAGTCACAATTATGTTACAGATATCTTAAATGATAATACAAACTATCCAAAGTGTAACGACTAGACAGAAAGACTTTGTTGATATCTACAATGTTAATTCCGGACAGGCAAACTTAGCTTTTAAATGTTAAAAGGGCTTGCCATACAGGGACGTAGGCTCAGAGAGAGGCTCACCATATTCAGACCAAAATATCTGACTTCCTCTTGGTCCGAGCTAATGACTATGTATTAGAAAGTTGTACGGCTTGAGGAGTACAATGTATATACCGATTTTTGTAACTGTAGATAAAACTAACAACCCCACTTTTAAGTATATATATGGTGCCTTTAGTGTTATTCTGCACGACGTGCAAAAACTTAACCCCCGCTTTTTTAAGTATATATATATATATATATATATATATATATATAAAGAGGGTTATTCTGCACGACGTGCAAAAACTTAACCTCCGCATTGACTGTCGAAGAGAAGTGTGCAGAAGAGCTTGCATCAGTGAGGGCTTTGCAAAATATATATACATACAAACACACACACACACACACATATAAATGAGGTTAGTGTTTTACAATATTAAGGAAAGCAAATGTATTGAAATATAGCACATTAATTTTAAATTCATTCAGCTTCAATTACCAATTTGTAGTTTACCAATTTATCTTACTTTTATTTAAAGCAAACTATACATTTAAAAGATTAGGGTTATATGCATATTTTGTCATTTAAAAAAAATACAAAATTGTTATGCAAAAAGATAAGGACTTGCAGAAAAAATCTACAGTCAGCACACACACACACACACATAAACGCAGACACCAGCAACCCCCCCCCCTCCCTCTTCCCCATACAGACACTGATAGAGACAAGATACACATCCAAACTGCAATATCTGACTTTCTTTTGGTCTGAGCTTCTTACTGTTAATTAGAAAGTTGATCGGCTTGACAAGAACAATATACGTGGCATGTTTTGTAACTGTAGGTAAAACGAGCAAAGTTAACACATTTTATGTGTCCTTTTTTAGTCATAAAATTATTTTCCTCGCCACGGCCAAACCGTTCGAGATATCAAAAATCCGTCCGGAATTGAGCATCCTCAATGTCTTGACTTCATGCACACCGAGTATGGTGGTGATTGGTAAACACATGCGTTGTAATTTGATGTATTTCTCCTAGGAGATTTATTCAAACAACACATAATTCCCAACTTCCATTTGAACTGTCTTAAAACTTAGAGCAGAGATGGGCGCAGGTCACGCAAGTCTCAAGTAAGTCTCAAGTCTTAACCGTCAAGTCTCAAGTAAGTCCCAAGTATTTTTTTGGGGGGGGGGGCAAGTCAAGTCAAGTCACAGGCTATGTCAAGTCAAGTCAAGTCTTGTAGTAGGTTAAGTCAAGTGCAAGTCAAGTCACCTTATTATTTTAATTTTACATGCAGAATCTGATCTTAATAAAATGAAAAGACAAGATAAGTATTTGCCAGTAAATTACAATAATTTGCATTGTAAATACTCATGTTCAGTAAAATACACCATGGAATCAAACAAAATTGTAACTTCATAAAATTATTTATTTTTCACTTCTGCCAACAGTGTGTTTGAAATGTTTTAAATTTTCAACATTGAGTCCATAAAACAAATAACAGCTTAACATCCTACAGACTCTCTGAACACCTTCCTCTCTCTCAAACACAGTTTACAAACAATATTAAACTTTGTTACATTTCTCCTCTCTCTCTCTCTCTCTCTCTCTCTCTCTCTCTCTCTCTCTCACACACACACACACAGTGGCGGTTCTAGACCATTTCAACTGGGGGGGCCAAGCTGGGGCCAGTTGTACTGTTAGAGGGGCCAGTTACATTTAGACCTTATCATTTTCTGCACTGCACTGAATGCATAAATAAGCAAAATACCATGTTTATAATTATCCAACAATTTGCATTTGCATTATATTTTTACATTTGCATTACATATATCAGTCTGTATTTGAATTTCCATTTTATTTTTTTACATTGAATATACAGTATGTATATATATATATATATATATATATATATATATATAATTTTTACAAATTAATCTACGATTTTTGTGGGTTTTTTTTTTTTTTTTTTGCAAAAAGATCAGCAAATTATCCTCTAAACTGGCCTTTTTAGGGGGCTTTCCTCTCAGGGTGAATGAGCTTTTTTATAATTGTTTTTTTCCTGACATCTTTGAAAGACAGAAGCAATAATTAATGCATCCTTGGCCAGGATATAATTATAAAATATGACATGATTTTAAAAGTGACCTATAATATCGACTATGCAATACACTTTAATTTATCTAGTGCTAATAAAATTATTAAGCCTATTTGGAGAGAGAGATGTTTATAATGTGACAATATGTCAGTCATCGTGATTCGTGTAATAAGATGACTAGGCCTAGACTACTTGTTCTGAGCAGGTGTTGTCAGTGAACAGGCTGTAAAACTGTTGTCTAAGTTACAGACTGATACTAATTAAATGGGAAACGAATCGATTACCTAACGTAACCTCGGTTCTCTCTAGATGAGGGAACGAGCATTGCGTAAGCTAGCTTACGCTACGGGAAAGATTCATCTTACATCAGTCAAGTTGTCATAGTTTTTGTCAAACAAGTTGTGAATTTGTTGTAACATTAAAACAGGAGATCATGACTTACTCCGTGCTCCAAGTGATGTTCGGAGCTCCAGTGATTAGTTTCATCTGTGGGACGGGTGAAGAAACTTTCGGAAGATGTTGTAACAGAATCATATGAACAATTCCAGGATATGCTTTTTTTCATTGGTTGTTGCGTTAAATTTTACCCAGATACAATAGTGCCCTTTTCTGATTGGCTATTAAGTAGCACTTCTCTTTTTTTGATTGGCTGATGCGTAGCAGGGTCGACTGCTGAACTCCAGGCGAGACGCGCTTGATTCTCACGTGAGAGCGGCGCGGCCAGAGAAATTGCGTATATTAAATATATTATTATAGTTTTTCCGCATGAGAAATACAATGTGTGACGGGAGTGTGAGACAAAAGACTGAAACGAGTGACTGTCATGCTCAATGCGTGACACACTATAAAAAAAATATTTCACACTGACTCCACATTTAGGGGGGCCACAAGGGGGTCCAAGCTTGTTGTCGCAGGGGCACTGGCCCCCCCAGGCCCCCGCCTAGAACCGCCACTGCTCACACACACACACACTTTCTCTCTCTCTCAAGAAGCAAAAACATGACTGCTAAAGGTTGTATCAGCGATGGCGGGGTAACATCACTTAACATCACGAGTGATATTCCCTTAGGCCACGCCCCCTTGTCTCCCCAAAGTATTATAAGCAATCATGCGCATCCCGTGTGCAGAATGATGCACTTGAAGCAACACCAAGTCACAGCACGCAACGCTTCACATTGAAAAGAACATAGCGAAGGGATGGTATCTATAATCTATGCTTAGTAGGGCTGCACGATTTGGGAAAATGTCATATTGCCATTATTGAGCCAATATTGCAATTGCGATTTGCGACTCCGATATAATAAAATGGTTTCATGAGTCCAACTTGCTTGGTTCTAAAGTAAAATGCACACACAGATTAATGTTTATTTCTCAACTCAAACTAAAAACAACAACAACAATAAATGATTGATAACACCTATAATGATCAATAAACCATCAACCAAACCAACATTACAGTGATTCCATCAATTGAAAGCCATCAACTTTTTAAAAAATTATTAGGCTTAAAAAAAAATATATAACAGCTTTTAAATTAAGTGAACTTCAAACAATCCCCACATAAACCCATAATAAAAAACATATTTACCTGTGCCCTTCCTGTCTTAACAGGTACAGAAATTGAATAAAGTTATCAAACAGTCTGCGCTGCCTGAATCATAAATTATATATATAATAATCCTTATTAAAGCTACAAAAGTTCTTTACTCAAGATCAGTGAGTAATTTTCTAATTTCCCTTTGTTCTTTTAACTTTACTGAAAGAACGCTTTATTCGCTGCTGGCCCTTTAAGAGCACCCGTTGCCGAGACGCGGATCTCACACGCGCCTCATAGCACAACTCACAACTCTCACATTTTGGCATAATTGTGTGTGCTATTGTTCGTTCAAGCTCGAAAGAGAACTGTTTATTCTGGGCTGGCACACGGTCAGTGCATGCGCATTATGCGAGTCTCATCTATTCTAATCTAGGGCACTCACAGGCAGCTTTTCACTTCTTGTCGTGCAAAATGCGAAAAGGCATTTGAACCAATAAGAGGGGGATCTTGTAACACTAGTCAAAGGATGACAAAAAAGAAGAGATGCTGCGCTAATAGCCCTACTTTGTTTATTTCATTTAAAATCGCGGCATTTTGCGTTATATAATTGCATAGGTTTGAGATCGCTATTACGACTGCGATATAATTAATCGTGCAGCACTAATGCTTAGTGTATTCTAAAGGGCAATAAACTCCACTCCAGCAAGATAGTCATTTTATGCAAATCATAGACCTTTATGCCTTATCTACAAATAAAGTATAATATTGGGAACATTGATCTTGAAGAGAGTGTCGTCGTGTTACTGTCGCAACCGAACGCGACGCGCTAATGCTGATGCATGGAGAATGACTGAGGCGAGATGACTTTCCGTTAACTTTAACTTAGAGACTAAAATATTAATTTTACCACACATTAAGCTATTGAATGACTTTAGAAGTCTTGGAATATAGTGTGAAAACTTGATTGTGCTTTACAGTTTTTTATGCCTTTAGTGGGGCTTAACAAAATAACACAATATGCAGAATGTCGGACGTCACTTATAGGCTAAACTGTTTTTATAGAAAACTATTTACATTCGGCAGTCATGAAAACAAATCTCAGATAACGGTTGACTAGGTAACAATGTGTAATTTTGCGCCGGAGTTCTCCTTTAACTTACATTAGCTAGCTAACTACGAACGAGCTAACCAGATAACATTAACAAATTGACAAGCACTTACTGGGCAGAATATGGCTCTTCAAATGACGGACGAAATTGGAGGTTGTCATCTGACTGTCGATCTTAACGTTGCATGTCTTGCAAAGCGCTGTTCTTTTGCCATCTTGTTGTAAGAAATTCTTGAATCCAAAGCGACGACGACCCTCGTTATCCCTCCGGCTGACATGTTGATGTGATCTGATGTAAGTGGGCGTGGTGTGCGCGTAAGGTATGAGAAGGCATGACTGATGATCTCTGATCCAGTCATGACAGCGCTATTCTCAGCCTGCGCTCCAGCTGGATCAACTTTATTTTTTTTTACATAATTTATATATTTTATATTCAAACTGAAAACATGATGTGATTAACACTCAAGTCATATTATTACATGCAAGTGTGTTTGATTTATGGACCAAATTTTCAGATCAAGTTTATGGACCAAGTTAATTTAATTTAATAAACTAATTATATAAAACTATTAATGCACTACAATTAAACTGGTTATATGCCTTTACTTATAAAAAAATAAAAAACTTATTTTAAAAAAATACCAGGCTTAAGGCATTAATTTTTATTGCAGGCCATACACACAGGAGTGAAATGGTTAATACCCCTCCCCCTACAAAACACACACACATACACAGACAGGCAAAGACAGCAGGCTCAGATTGAGCAAGACCAAGTTATAATATTTGTATAATTTAATTTAGAAACAAATGATGTATAATTACATTTTTAGAAGATATGAGGTTTTAGTGTTTACTTTTTTGACATTACTTTAATCTTTTGCCATTAGTGCACATGTCTATTGGCTAATAAATGTGATGTATCTGTTGAGTTTCAAGCAATTTTGCAAGCAAGCTAAGAGTCCCAAAAGCATCAAAAAATAATGTTAAAAGTTTGTTTCGTTGCCACGGCATTTTGAAAGTGACACACTTCCTGCTGCCAGTTTGGTGGCGCTATAACTTTGACTCACAATAGTCACATCCATGTGATTCGGTCTCTTACAGCGAAAACCACTGCTGAAGTTTCATCAAGATCAGTTAATGTATGCTGAAGTTTATAACACACATCCTGCTTCCATGTTTCTCGCCAATAATTTCGTTTCCTCGCCACGGCCAAA
>NW_024121320.1:44354-52216 GCF_016745375.1 Pimephales promelas | reverse complement strand
ACTAAAGCTACAAAAGTTCTTTACTCAAGATCAGTGAGTAATTTTTTAATTTCCCTTTGTTCTTTTTAACTTTACTGAAAGAACGCTTTATTCGCTGCTGGCCCTTTAAGAGCACCCGTTGCCGAGACGCGGATCTCACACGCGCCTCATAGCAACAACTCACAAACTCTCACACATTTTGGCATAATTGTGTGTGCTATTGTTCGTTCAAGCTCGAAAGAGAACTGTTTATTCTGGGCTGGCACACGGTCAGTGCATGCGCATTATGCGAGTCTCATCTATTCTAATCTAGGGCACTCACAGGCAGCTTTTCACTTCTTGTCGTGCAAAATGCGAAAAGGCATTTGAACCAATAAGAGGGGGATCTTGTAACACTAGTCAAAGGATGACAAAAAAGAAGAGATGCTGCGCTAATAGCCCTACTTTGTTTATTTCATTTAAAATCGCGGCATTTTGCGTTATATAATTGCATAGGTTTGAGATCGCTATTACGACTGCGATATAATTAATCGTGCAGCACTAATGCTTAGTGTATTCTAAAGGGCAATAAACTCCACTCCAGCAAGATAGTCATTTTATGCAAATCATAGACCTTTATGCCTTATCTACAAATAAAGTATAATATTGGGAACATTGATCTTGAAGAGAGTGTCGTCGTGTTACTGTCGCAACCGAACGCGACGCGCTAATGCTGATGCATGGAGAATGACTGAGGCGAGATGACTTTCCGTTAACTTTAACTTAGAGACTAAAATATTAATTTTACCACACATTAAGCTATTGAATGACTTTAGAAGTCTTGGAATATAGTGTGAAAACTTGATTGTGCTTTACAGTTTTTTATGCCTTTAGTGGGGCTTAACAAAATAACACAATATGCAGAATGTCGGACGTCACTTATAGGCTAAACTGTTTTTATAGATAAAACTACTATTTACATTCGGCAGTCATGAAAACAAATCTCAGATAACGGTTGACTAGGTAACAATGTGTAATTTTGCGCCGGAGTTCTCCTTTAACTTACATTAGCTAGCTAACTACGAACGAGCTAACCAGATAACATTAACAAATTGACAAGCACTTACTGGGAGAATATGGCTCTTCAAATGACGGACGAAATTGGAGGTTGTCATCTGACTGTCCGCGATCTTAACGTTGCATGTCTTGCAAAGCGCTGTTCTTTTGCCATCTTGTTGTAAGAAATTCTTAATCCAAAAGCGACGACGACCCTCGTTATCCCTCCGGCTGACATGTTGATGTGATCTGATGTAAGTGGCGTGGTGTGCGCGTAAGGTATGAGAAGGCATGACTGATGATCTCTGATCCAGTCATGACAGCGCTATTCTCAGCCTGCGCTCCAGCTGGATCAACTTTATTTTTTTTTACATAATTTATATATTTTATATTCAAACTGAAAACATGATGTGATTAACACTCAAGTCATATTATTACATGCAAGTGTGTTTGATTTATGGACCAAATTTTCAGATCAAGTTTATGGACCAAGTTAATTTAATTAATAAACTAATTATATAAAACTATTAATGCACTACAATTAAACTGGTTATATGCCTTTACTTATAAAAAATAAAAAACTTATTTAAAAAAATACCAGGCTTAAGGCATTTATTTTTTATGCAGGCCATACACACAGAGTGAAATGGTTAAGACCCCTCCCCCTACAAACACACACACATACACAGACAGGCAAAGACAGCAGGCTCAGATTGAGCAAGACCACATTCAAACAAACATATCTGACTTTCTGTGGGTCCTAGCTAATGAGTGTCAATTAGAAAGTTGTCCGGCTCGAGGAGTACAATATACATACCGATTTTTGTAACTGTAGATAAAACTAACAACCCCACTTTTGTCAAAAGGTGGCGCTACTGAGCCCTCACCACGCCCGTTTCTGAAACTTTGCACGTGTCTACTGGCTAATAAATGTGATGTGTCTGTCGAGTTTCATGCAATTTCAAGCATGCTAAGGGTCTCAAAAGCATCCTAAAAGAATGGTAACGTTTGATGCGTCGCCACGGCAACAGTTTCAAAGATATCAAGAATCCATTCACAGGTCTACATCTGCCGTATGTTTACATTATACAGATGAAGTTTGAAGCAAATCGGGTAAAAATAAAAGGGTGATATCAAAGCATTTTGAAAGTGACACACTTCCTGCTGCCAGTTGGTGGCGCTATAACTTTGACTCACAATAGTCACATCCATGTGATCGTCCTCTTACAGCGAACACACTGCTGAAGTTTCATCAAGATCAGTTAATGTATGCTGAAGTTATAACACACTTCCTGGTTCACGTTTCTCGCCATGATTTCGTTTCCTCGCCACGGCCAAACCGTTCGAGATATCAAAAATCCCCTCGCAAACTTTCATCCTCAATGTCTTGACTTTATGCTGACCGAGTTTTGTCGAATTTGGATAAAAGCTCTAGGAGGAGTATTTAACATTCCATTGCGAGCGTTTTACAAACAAACCTCAATAGCCGACTTCCTGTTGGGCTGGGGTAAAAAGTAAAAGCGCGAGGTATAGATGAAACGATGAGATCAACATGTGTACCGAGTTTCATATTATTACATGCAAGCGTGTTTGAGTTATGGACCGAGTGTTCGGACCCCGTTCCAGGGGGCGCTGACGAGCCGCCCTGCCACGCCCAGGTACCAACTTCAGCCCGGCTCTGATGGCCGCGGGTTCTGACCCGTGTGCAAAGTTTCAAGAGTTTTCGAGCACGTTAAGGGCCCCAAAAATGCCCAAAAAGGTTATAATAATAAATATAGCTGCGAGCAGCGATGGCGGGCCCAAGCCGGTGGCACCGCAACCCCGGTTCCTTTAGTTACCTAAATGCACCCGGGTGGCGGTGCCGAAGGCTTTGGCCCTTTTATGATTAAATGTTAAAACGGCTTGCCATACTCTGTCATTTCGACTAGTCACAATTATGTTACAGATATCTTAAATGATAATACAACTATAAAATGTAATTACGAATAACAGAAAGACGTTGTTGATATCTACAATGTTATTCCGGACAGGCAAACTTAGCTTTAAATTAAATTTAAAATGTTAATCATACAGGGGAGGCTAGGCTCAGAGAGATATTCACCATAAAAACATCAAATTTCCTATCTGGTCTCCTCTCTACTCCGAGACTAATGACTATGTATTAGAAAGTTGTCCGGCTTGAGGAGTACAATGTATATAACGATTTTTGTAACTGTAGATAAAACTAACAACCCCACTTTTGTCAAAAGGTGGCGCTATTTAGTCCTTGCACCATGCCCGTTTCTGAAACTTTGCACATGTCTACTGGCTAATAAATGTGATGTATCTGTTGAGTTTCAAGCAATTTCAATTTCAATTTGACTGTTGAAAAGAAGTGCGCCGATTAGATACTCAGGATCGGTATCGGCTCTGACACTGCCATCTTTGACGAGGCTGATTCAAATTCTATATTGTGCATATATACTATTCTATGTTAGGCACAAAGGCACAAAAACTTTCTAAAGTACCATAAAGTTTTTGTGTACTGTATTATTAGTGTTCTGAAGCTATTATGTGATATAGAAATTAATATTTAAGTCATTAAATTCAAGAACACAAACTTTTCCCTCTCTGCGCCTGTCAGTCATTCTCCATTCAGCATTCAAACAGCACGTCACATTCGGTTACAGTCAATGATGAAACGATCTTCAAGATGATTGAATGTTAATCCTATTATACTGGATCTTTAAGATAAAGGTCTAAAGGTCTATATTTTCGAATGAAGAAACTTTTTCTTGCTGGACTTTATTGCTGTAACTTAATCGTGTTACTTTCTACCGGGTGTCGGACGCTGTCGGTTAGATCACAACACTAGAGTCAGAGCACTATAATTGTTCTTCACGCACACAGTAACTGAAATTTAAAACCTTTAAAAGAAAAGGCTCAATAAACTATTGCATAGATAGATAATGTATAATACACTGTTCATAAATATGTATTTCCTTTGTGCTTTGAACTTTTCAATACGGACTCACTGCGCTGTAACTTCATGTGGCTTCAAGCACATCATTCTCCGCTCGGGATGCACATAAGTGCTTTGTGCTGCACCGTATTGGAGCCGTAATATCATAATGCAGTGACGTAATGACAGATTATTAATTGCCTTTCAATTATATGTTGCTGCGTCATTAAACATCTGTCCTATGCATTTCAAACATTTATAGCAGCCATGGCTATATTTTTTTATGATTTTTGTTATCTTGTTTTTCATGAATGTATTTTTCAAAAATAAGAGCAATGTGTATTATCTATTATTAATATGGTTTATAATAGCATTTTTGTCATAGATTATGACAAAGTAATCATATGATCCACCAGCGAGGAACCAGCAGAACAGAGTGAACATTCTTTCTGTTTAGTTCAATCCTACTTAATAGGAATTTATTTAAAATGCTCGCTCTACTCCACACCATTAATGTCTTGTGCGGACATCCGTATTTCGACTTTCGGTTTTAAGTAAGCGATTTAAAAGCTCCCAAGTCCCAGCGGAGTCACACGTTGATTAACCGGTGGGAATATACACAATAGGCCTACCTGATATTGAACACAAGAGGGCAGTATAGCACTACGTATGACTCAGATTATTATTTTTTTATGAATTTTACAACAATTCTGGCTGTTTTTGAACGTAAACATAATTCTTAAATGAAAAAAAGGAAAAATTGGGGAAGTTATAATATTTGTATAATTTAATTTAGAAACAAATGATGTATAATTACATTTTTAGAAGATATGAGGCTTTTAGTGTTTACTTTTTTGACATTACTTTAATCTTTTGCCATAGTTGCACATGTCTACTGGCTAATAAATGTGATGTATCTGTTGAGTTTCAAGCAATTTCAAGCATGCTAAGAGTCCCAAAAGCATCAAAAAAGAATGTTAAAGTTTGATTCGTTGCCACGGCAACAGTATCAAAGATATCAAAAATTCATTCACAGGTCTACATCTGCCGTGTATTTACATTATACAGATGAAGTTTGAAGCAAATCGGTTAAAAATAAGAGAGTGGTTTCAAAGCATTTTGAAAGTGACACACTTCCTGCTGCCAGTTGGTGGCGCTATAATTTTGACTCACAATAGTCACATCCATGTGATCGGTCTCTTACAGCGAAAACACTGCTGAAGTTTCATCAAGATCAGTTAATGTATGCTGAAGTTATAACACACATCCTGTTTCATGTTTCTCGCCATAATTTCGTTTCCTCGCCACGGCCAAACCGTTCGAGATATAAAAATCCCTTGGCACCTTTTCATCCTTAATGTCTTGACTTCACGCTGATCGAGTTTGTCGAATTTGGTTCAGTGCTCTAGGAGCAATACTTTAAATTCCATTGCATGTGTTTTAAACACAACCCTAAATAGCCGCTCTTCCTGTTGGGCTGGGGTAAAAAGTAAGAGTGTGAAGTAGGCTATATATGAAACGATGAGATCTATATGTGTACCAAGTTTCATATTATTACATGCAAGTGTGTTTGATTTATGGACCAAATTTTCAGACCAAGTTTATTGACCAAGTTAATCTGATTAATAAACTAATTATATAAAACTATTGTCAATGCACTACAATTAAACTAGTTATATGTCTTTACTTATAAAAAATAAAAATAAAAACTTATTTAAAAAATACCAGGCTTGAGAAATGTATTTTCTTTATGCAGGTCATACACACAGCAGTGAAATGGTTAAGCCCCCTCCCCCTGCACACTCACACACACACAGACAGCAGCCAGCCAGCAAAGACACAGAGACATGTAGGCTCAGAGTGACCATATTCAAACAAAAATATCTGAGTTTCTGTGGGTCCTAGCTAATAAGTGTAAATTAGAAAGTTGTCCGGCTCGAGGAGTACAATATACATACCAATTTTTGTAACTCTAGTTAAAACTAACAACCCCACTTTTGTCAAAAGGTGGCGCTACTGAGCCCTCACCACGCCCGTTTCTGAAACTTTGCACATGTCTACTGGCTAATAAATGTGATGTGTCTGTCGAGTTTCATGCATTTTGAAGCATGCTAAGGGTCTCAAAAGCATCCTAAAAGCATCCTAAAAGAAGGGTAAAGTTTGATGCATCAAGAATCCATTCACAGGTCTACATCTATCGTATGTTTACATTATACAGATGAAGTTTGAAGCAAATCGGGTAAAAATAAAAGGGTGATATCAAAGCATTTTGAAAGTGACACACTTCCTGCTGCCAGTTGGTGGCGCTATAACTTTGACTCACAATAGTCACATCCATGTGATCGTCCTCTTACAGCGAACACACTGCTGAAGTTTCATCAAGATCAGTTAATGTATGCTGAAGTTATAACACACTTCCTGTTTCACGTTTCTCGCCATGATTTCGTTTCCTCGCCACGGCCAAACCGTTCGAGATATCAAAAATCCCCTCGCAAACTTTCATCCTCAATGTCTTGACTTCACGCTGACCGAGTTTTCGTCGAATTTGATCAAAGCTCTAGGAGGAGTATTTCACATTCCATTGCGAGTGTTTTACAAACAAACCTCAATAGCCGACTTCCTGTTGGGCTGGGGTAAAAAGTAAGAGCGCGAGGTATAGATGAAACGATGAGATCAACATGTGTACCGAGTTTCATTATATACATACAAGCGTGTTTGAGTTATGGACCAAGTGTTCGGACCCCGTTCCAGGGGGCGCTGACGAGCGCCCCTGCCACGCCCGGGTACCATCTTCAGCCCGGCTCTGATGGCCGCGGGTTCTGACCCGTGTGCAAAGTTTCAAGAGTTTTCGAGCATGTTAAGGGCCCCAAAAATGCCCAAAAGGTAGCGAAAAAAAAAATAAGAAGAATAATAATAAAAATATAGCTGCGAGCAGCGATTGCGGGCCCAAGCCGGTGGCACCGCAACCCGATGCCTTTAGTTACCCAAAGGCACCGGGATGGTGGTACCGCCGGCTTTGGCCCTTTATCGCTGCTCACAGCTATATTTATATTTAATATAAAGCCGGTGGCACCGCCACCTTGGTGCCTTTAGGGTTATTCTGTACGACGTGTAAAAACGTAACCCCCGCTTTGACTATCAAAAAGAAGTGTATTGTAGAGCTTGCATCAATGCGGACTCGATGCGCTGTGCGCTGTAACTCCATGTGGCTTTAAGCGCATCATTCTCCACTCGGGATGCGCATAAGCGTTTTGTGCCACACTGTACTGAGCCTTTCATATCATAATGCAGTGACGCAATGACAGATTATTAATTGCCTTTCTTGTTCTGTTCCATCTATTATATGTTGATAATAGATAGGACAGAGCACTAAAAACCTCAAACAAAGCACTAAAAACTTAAGCTGTTTGCTGTGTAGTCTGAGAATGAGCTGTTTGATTTGCACCCTCTTCCTCTTCACTGTCCTCCATAAAAACCAGCTATCCAGGTCCATGTTGTTCTAGAAAGTTTGTATGTTGCTGCCTCAATTAACATCTCTGCTATACATTTAAAACATGGCTATATCTAAAATAATTTATCTTTTTGATTTTTGTTATCTTGTTTTTCATGAATATTTTACAACAATACAAAGAGCAATGTGTATTTTCCAATAATATAGTTTGTAATGGCTTTTTTTGTCATAGATTATAATCATATATTTTTTGGATTTGTTATTTATCTTTATAATGAAGTTGTCTGTATTAAGTAGATTGTGTTTAACACACACAAGAGTGATTTATTAGTTCAACACATAGTTATAGAAATTCTACTTTATCTAAAAAAAACCCTGCACTTTATACACACACACACACACACACACACACACACATAAATACATGTAAATAAAAATACAAAAAAAAAACATCAA
>NW_024121320.1:15901-38854 GCF_016745375.1 Pimephales promelas | reverse complement strand
TTCCTGAGTATCTAATCGGCGCACTTCTTTCAACAGTCAAATTGAAATTGAAATTGAAATTGCTTGAAACTCAACAGATACATCACATTTATTAGCCAGTAGACATGTGCAAAGTTTCAGAAAACGGGCATAGTGCAAGGACTAAATAGCGCCACTTTTGACAAAAGTGGGGTTGTTAGTTTTATCTACAGTTACAAAAATCGCTATATACATTGTACTCCTCAAGCCGGACAACTTTCTAATACATAGTCATTAGCTCGGACCAAGAGGAAGTCAGATATTTTGGTTTGAATATGGTGAGCCTCTCTCTGAGCCTACGTCCCTGTATGGCAAGCCCTTTTAACATTTAAAAGCTAAGTTTGCCTGTCCGGAATTAACATTGTAGATATCAACAACGTCTTTCTGTCTATTCGTAATTACATTTTGGATAGTTTGTATTATCATTTAAGATATCTGTAACATAATTGTGACTAGTCGAAATGACAGAGTATGGCAAGCCGTTTTAACATTTAATCATGAAAGGGCCAAAGCCTTCGGCACCGCCACCCGGGTGCTTTAGGTAACTAAAGGAACCGGGGTTGCGGTGCCACCGGCTTGGGCCCGCCATCGCTGCTCGCAGCTTAGGGCCAAGCCCGAAAGCAGGCCTATTGTTTCCTCATTATTATTAGGGCCCAAGCCCTGAAAGGGCGAAGGCCTATTGTTTTCCTTAGGATTATTATTATTATTATTATTATTATTATTATTTATACGACTATTCGGGCACTTTTGGGCCCTTAACATGCTCAAAAACTCTTGAAACTTAGCACACGGGTCAGAACCCGCGGCCATCAGGGCCGGGCTGAAGATGGTACCCGGGCGTGGCAGGGGGGCTAGACAGCGCCCCCTGGAACGGGGTCCGAAAACTTGGTCCATAAATCAAACACGCTTGCATGTAATAATATGAAACTCGGTGCACATATAGATCTCATCGTTCATATATACCTCATACTATTACTTTTTACCCCAGCCCAACAGGAAGTCGGTTATTTAGGGTTGTTCATAAAACACTCGCAATGGAATTTGAAGTACTACTCCTAGAGAATTCAAACACACGGCACGAAACTCGGTCAGCATGAAGTCAAGGCATTGACGATGAAAGTTTGCGAGGGGATTTTTGATATCTCGAACGGTTTGGCCATGGCGAGGAAACGAAATTATGGCGAGAAACGTGAAACAGGAAGTGTGTTATAACTTCAGCATACATTAACTGATCTTGATGAAACTTCAGCAGTGTGTTCGCTGTAAGAGGACGATCACATGGATGTGACTATTGTGAGTCAAAGTTATAGCGCCACCAACTGGTAGCAGGAAGTGTGTCACTTTCAAAATGCTTTGAACTCACCCTTTTATTTTTACCCGATGTGCTTCAAACTTAATCTGTATAATGTAAATACATAGCAGATGAAGACCTGTGAATGGATTCTTGATATCTTTGATACTGTTGCCGTGGCAACGCATCAAACTTTAAAATTCTTTTTTTTATGATTTTGAGACTCTTAGCGGCTTTTGGGCCCTTAACGGGTTTGAAAACTCTTGAAACTTTGCACACAGGTCAGATCCCACAGCCATCAGAGCCGGGCTGAAGATGGTACCTGGGTGTGGCAGGGGGGCTAGACAGCGCCCCCTGGAACGGGGTCCGAACACTTGGTCCATAAATCAAACACGCTTGCATGTAATAATATGAAACTCGGTACACATGTTGATCTCATCGTTTCATCTATACCTCACGCTCTTACTTTTTACCCCAGCCAAACAGGAAGTCGGCTATTGAGGTTTGTTTGTAAAACGCTCGCAATGGAATGTGCAATACTCCTCCTAGAGAATTCAAACACACGGCACGAAACTCGGTCAGCATGAAGTCAAGGCATTGAGGATGAAAGTTTGCGAGGGGATTTTTGATATCTCGAACGGTTTGGCCGTGGCGAGGAAACAAAATTATGGCGAGAAACGTGAAACAGGAAGTGTGTTATAACTTCAGCATACATTAACTGATCTTGATGAAACTTCAGCAGTGTGTTCACTGTAAGAGGCTGATTACATGGATGTGACTATTGTGAGTCAAAGTTATAGCGCCACCAACTGGCAGCAGGAAGTGTGTCACTTTCAAAATGCTTTGATATCACCCTCTTATTTTTAACCGATTTGCTTCAAACTTCATCTGTATAATGTAAAAATACAGCAGATGTAGACCTGTGAATGGATTCTTGATATCTTTGATACTGTTGCTGTGGCAACAAATCAAACTTTAACATTCTTTTTTGATACTTTTGGGACTCTTAGCATGCTTGAAATTGCTTGAAACAGATAGATACAGATAGCTCGACAGATACATCACATTTATTAGCCAGTAGGCATGTGCAACTTTGGCAAAAGATTAAAGTAATGTCAAAAAAGTAAACACTAAAAGCCTCATATCTTCTAAAAATGTAATTATACATCATTTGTTTCTAAATTAAATTATACAAATATTATAATTAAAGCAGTTTTTCCCTTTTTTCATTTAAGAATTATGTTTACGTTCAAAAACAGCCAGGTTGTAAAATTCAGAAGAAGAAAAAATAATCTGAGTCATACGTAGTGCTATACTGCCCTCTTGTGTTCAATATCAGTTAGGCCTATTGTGTATATTCCCACCGGTTAATCAACGTGTGACTCCGCTGGGACTCGGGAACTTTTAAATCGCTTACTTAAAACCGAAAGTCAAAATACAGATATCCGCACAAGACATTAATGTTGTGGAGTAGAGCAAGCATTTTAAATAAATTCCTATTAAGTAGGATTGAACTAAACAGAATGAACGTTCACTCTGTTCTGCTGGTTCCTCGCTGTTGGCGCGCACAGTTATGAATGCTTGTGCAGCCATGAGTTTTAGTTTAATTTTAAAATTAGCGCAATTTCGGGATTTGTATTATTTGAATTTATTTTTAAAAAACACAATGTTGAGTTTTATTGTAACACTGTTTAATCGCGCCCACGGTTATATTTTGTATATTATATATAATTATAATGTATTTCTGTATAAAATAATACTACAATAAAAAACACATTTGTGACCGACCTGATCCAGCAAAATTAGTCACAGTGACCCAAATTTAAAAATTGAGATTTTGATATTAATGGAAAGAGGACACTGTAAGCTTTCAAATGATACCTTGGTCATACCTTGAATGGTTGTAAAGATATACAGATTTGAATTCTGGTCGTCTGCCCTTTTTTTCCAATTGAAAACCTAAGAAAATCGCTTTTAAAGTTTTTTTGCCCGTTTTTTTTTTTTTTTTTTTTTTTGATATCTTTCAAAATCCATAGCATTTTAAGGGATAAACTATTTATTTTATATAGCTTAATTTGACCAAATAGATTAACATATATAAATGCAATTTAACGAGGCTGAAACTCAACTTATTTTTAATTTTTTTGAAATAAATAATTAAAAAGTCACTTTTACAAAAATGTTCTAAAATCAGAAAGATTGAAGAGGAGTCAGAGAGAAATTCAGTTTTCATACGGATTAGCCCACATAAGCAGAGAGCAGTCTGTTTTCTTTCATTTTGAATGGTTGTCTTTAAAAGTAGACATTTCAATATATATGTCTGTGAGGATACCTTATACGCTGACTTTCGGTTCATGAGACAAGCTTCAGTTCACGTGCCGCGCGTCTCCGCGTCGTGATTAGGCCTAGCCTATTGTCTGCAATTTATTTCTTATTATTAAATCCTAGTAATTGGTTGATGAAACATTGATTTAAATTAAGATAATTATTTTAAAACGAAATTTACTTTAAAGAAAGGCTTTGTGCTTGCATGTTTAAGCTATGTGAAAGTTTTAGTGCTGCTTCCAGAGAACGGTCACGTTCGGATTGTTTTTCCTCATAAATGCGAACACGGAAAATAAAATAAAGATTTTATGTTCTGGAGAGAGTCAACCCTTCTTCATCCGGTGAGTATTACTTTTGGTTTGTGCAGTGTGGTTCACATAGGCCAATTTATTAAAATATTTAATTATCTGGGAATTGGATCTCCTCCATAATGCTGAAATTGCCCAATTTAAAAAAATTAGTAATAATTTAAGTTTTGTGGTGTAAGTCTACGTATTTTATAATGTTAACTTCAAATAATACTAATAGTAATTTAAAGATGTTGTAGCTAGCATTGGGTCTGGACGTGAAGGATAACTTCGGGAGTTGAAGGGACGTGTCGGTGTCGTGATTCTGTCTTCTCACACCGCGACACAGGTTCGTGGATCTGAGTGTCGCGATCGTTACAGCCTTACATAGGCTATATTCTTCTTGCAGATAAATATACTCACGCAGTTTAGGTTAGAAGCCTCCAGTGAGTTCAACGTTTCAGGGGATACCCGGGAAATGCTCAGAGGTGACGAGGGGAGTTGAGAAGAGCAATGTTTATTTCAGCGAATTTAAAGCTTTGACAACTTTAATCGTTATTTAAATACCTTTACTCAATTATCTCGACTACGAAACCCTGTGAGATTATTTTTGAATGTCTGTTCTTTGAAATTAGCAAAAAAAAATATATATATTTTTTTTTGTTATTTCATGGTTTTTCCACATAATCGGCCCATATCTTAAAATGGAAGGTTGCAACTTCCGACTCATTTCGCCAGAGCGGGTCACATTTGATTTTTATTTTTTAAACAATGTAATGTGTAACCTAAAAATAAACAGATTATTTGATAAATGGTATATTTAAATCTGCATATTGTAGCCTAATATCTGCAGGGCAGCCTAGTCTTAATAAATGTATGCTTCATTTTTCATTAGTAAATTTGATCAATAAATTCAATAATTTAGAATAATAAGACACTATAGGGCTGTTACCCTAGGTAAGGCTGATCAAATTAAATCGGTTACACAATAATGTTACGAGATTGGTTTAACAGGAGTCAATTAAAAATCGCTGTAAAGAACGATACTTTTAAACATAACCCTAAATCACCATAAGGTGTCGCCAGATGACCGTCTTAATGAACGAGTCATGGATTCAAAATGCTGAATCATTCAGTAATGAGAAAACACATTGCTTTGAGATGCGCGATGGGTCGCTGTGATCTTTGTTTAACTATTTTCTCTGCTGAAACAGAAAAAAGTCAATATTGCATCTAAAAAGTCAATATTGCATCTAAAATGTAAGTGACTTGACTTGTGTGTGTGACTATGTTTGTTGTAGTGATAAGAGTTGCACCCTTGTTAAAGTTTAAGGCCTTGTGTTTTTGGATATATATCTTTCTTTCTTTTTTTTTTCTTTTTTACAAAATATGCATATAACCCATATATTTTAGATTTATTATTTGCTTTAAATTAAATTAAGATTGTATTTTTGGTAATTGAACCTGAATGAATTTAAAAATGAATGTGCTATATTTCAGATCATATATTTGTTTTTCTTAAAATTTGAACTAACTTTATTCTCAGCTGAATTATAAATATTTTATTTCTGTATGAATTAAAAACACATTTGATTTTTCTTTTTTAATCAATGTAGAATGTGTAACTGAAATATAAACAGATTAGGGCTCTGTTCGAGGACAAGTAACTAAAACCAATGCGACATGATGAATGTTTGTTTCCCAAACCATCTCAGAGTAACAGCTTACTTTTCTTTCTTACTATATTCTTTCTTACTATAAACTGTGCTGTAGAGCTTGCATCAGTCAAAGCAGGGTTACATTTTGCATGTCGTGCACAATAAACCTAAAGGCACCAGGGTGGCGGTGCCACCGGCTTCATATATATATGTATATATACAGTATATATATATATATATATATAGCTGTGATCCGCGATGAAGGGCCAAAGCCAGTGGCATGGCCACCCTGGTGCTTTTAGGTAACTAAGGAACCGGGGTTGCGGTGCCACCGGCTTGGGCCCTTCATCGCTGCTCGCAGCTATATTTATTATTATTATTATTATTTATACGACTATTTGGGCACTTTTGGGGCCCTTAACATGCTCGAAAACTCTTGAAACTTTGCACACGGGTCAGAACCCGCGGCCATCAGAGCCGGGCTGAAGATGGTACCCGGGCGTGGCAGGGGGCTCGTCAGCGCCCCCTGGAACGGGGTCCGAACACTTGGTCCATAACTCAAACACGCTTGCATGTAATAATATGAAACTCGGTACACATGTTGATCTCATCGTTTCATCTATACCTCGCGCTCTTACTTTTTACCCCAGCCCAACAGGAAGTCGGCTATTGAGGTTTGTTTGTAAAACGCTCGCAATGGAATTTGAATACTCCTCCTAGAGCTTTGATCCAAATTCGACGAAACTCGGTCAGCGTGAAGTCAAGACATTGAGGATGAAAGTTTGCGAGGGGATTTTTGATATCTCGAACGGTTTGTCCGTGGCGAGGAAACGAAATCATGGCGAGAAACGTGAAACAGGAAGTGTGTTATAACTTCAGCATACATTAACTGATCTTGATGAAACTTCAGCAGTGTGTTCGCTGTAAGAGGACGATCACATGGATGTGACTATTGTGAGTCAAAGTTATAGCGCCACCAACTGGCAGCAGGAAGTGTGTCACTTTCAAAATGCTTTGATATCACCCTTTTATTTTTACCCGATTTGCTTCAAACTTCATATGTATAATGTAAACATACGGCAGATGTAGACCTGTGAATGGATTCTTGATATCTTTGAAACTGTTGCCGTGGCGACGCATCAAACTTTACCCTTCTTTTAGGATGCTTTTAGGATGCTTTTGAGACCCTTAGCATGCTTCAAAATGCATGAAACTCGACAGACACATCACATTTATTAGCCAGTAGACATGTGCAAAGTTTCAGAAACGGGCGTGGTGAGGGCTCAGTAGCGCCACCTTTTGACAAAAGTGGGGTTGTTAGTTTTAACTAGAGTTACAAAAATTGGTATGTATATTGTACTCCTCGAGCCGGACAACTTTCTAATTTACACTTATTAGCTAGGACCCACAGAAACTCAGATATTTTTGTTTGAATATGGTCACTCTGAGCCTACATGTCTCTGTGTCTTTGGCTGTCTTTGGCTGTCTGTGTGTGTGTGTGTGTGTGTGCCTGTGTGTGTGTGTGCAGGGGGAGGGGGCTTAACCATTTCACTGCTGTGTGTATGACCTGCATAAAGAAAATACATTTCTCAAGCCTGGTATTTTTTAAATAAGTTTTTATTTTTATTTTTTATAAGTAAAGACATATAACTAGTTTAATTGTAGTGCATTGACAATAGTTTTATATAATTAGTTTATTAATCAGATTAACTTGGTCAATAAACTTGGTCTGAAAATTTGGTCCATAAATCAAACACACTTGCATGTAATAATATGAAACTTGGTACACATATAGATCTCATCGTTTCATATATAGCCTACTTCACACTCTTACTTTTTACCCCAGCCCAACAGGAAGACGGCTATTTAGGGTTGTGTTTAAAACACATGCAATGGAATTTAAAGTATTGCTCCTAGAGCACTGAACCAAATTCGACAAAACTCGATCAGCGTGAAGTCAAGACATTAAGGATGAAAAGGTGCCAAGGGATTTTTTATATCTCGAACGGTTTGGCCGTGGCGAGGAAACGAAATTATGGCGAGAAACATGAAACAGGATGTGTGTTATAACTTCAGCATACATTAACTGATCTTGATGAAACTTCAGCAGTGTTTTCGCTGTAAGAGACCGATCACATGGATGTGACTATTGTGAGTCAAAGTTATAGCGCCACCAACTGGCAGCAGGAAGTGTGTCACTTTCAAAATGCTTTGAAACCACTCTCTTATTTTTAACCGATTTGCTTCAAACTTCATCTGTATAATGTAAATACACGGCAGATGTAGACCTGTGAATGAATTTTTGATATCTTTGATACTGTTGCCGTGGCAACGAATCAAACTTTAACATTCTTTTTTGATGCTTTTGGGACTCTTAGCATGCTTGAAATTGCTTGAAACTCAACAGATACATCACATTTATTAGCCAGTAGACATGTGCAACTATGGCAAAAGATTAAAGTAATGTCAAAAAAGTAAACACTAAAAGCCTCATATCTTCTAAAAATGTAATTATACATCATTTGTTTCTAAATTAAATTATACAAATATTATAACTTCCCCAATTTTTCCTTTTTTTCATTTAAGAATTATGTTTACGTTCAAAAACAGCCAGAATTGTTGTAAAATTCATAAAAAAATAATAATCTGAGTCATACGTAGTGCTATACTGCCCTCTTGTGTTCAATATCAGGTAGGCCTATTGTGTATATTCCCACCGGTTAATCAACGTGTGACTCCGCTGGGACTTGGGAGCTTTTAAATCGCTTACTTAAAACCGAAAGTCGAAATACGGATGTCCGCACAAGACATTAATGGTGTGGAGTAGAGCGAGCATTTTAAATAAATTCCTATTAAGTAGGATTGAACTAAACAGAAAGAATGTTCACTCTGTTCTGCTGGTTCCTCGCTGGTGGATCATATGATTACTTTGTCATAATCTATGACAAAAATGCTATTATAAACCATATTAATAATAGATAATACACATTGCTCTTATTTTTGAAAAATACATTCATGAAAAACAAGATAACAAAAATCATAAAAAAATATAGCCATGGCTGCTATAAATGTTTGAAATGCATAGGACAGATGTTTAATGACGCAGCAACATATAATTGAAAGGCAATTAATAATCTGTCATTACGTCACTGCATTATGATATTACGGCTCCAATACGGTGCAGCACAAAGCACTTATGTGCATCCCGAGCGGAGAATGATGTGCTTGAAGCCACATGAAGTTACAGCGCAGTGAGTCCGTATTGAAAAGTTCAAAGCACAAAGGAAATACATATTTATGAACAGTGTATTATACATTATCTATCTATGCAATAGTTTATTGAGCCTTTTCTTTTAAAGGTTTTAAATTTCAGTTACTGTGTGCGTGAAGAACAATTATAGTGCTCTGACTCTAGTGTTGTGATCTAACCGACAGCGTCCGACACCCGGTAGAAAGTAACACGGTTAAGTTACAGCAATAAAGTCCAGCAAGAAAAAGTTTCTTCATTCGAAAATATAGACCTTTAGACCTTTATCTTAAAGATCCAGTATAATAGGATTAACATTCAATCATCTTGAAGATCGTTTCATCATTGACTGTAACCGAATGTGACGTGCTGTTTGAATGCTGAATGGAGAATGACTGACAGGCGCAGAGAGGGAAAAGTTTGTGTTCTTGAATTTAATGACTTAAATATTAATTTCTATATCACATAATAGCTTCAGAACACTAATAATACAGTACACAAAAACTTTATGGTACTTTAGAAAGTTTTTGTGCCTTTGTGCCTAACATAGAATAGTATATATGCACAATATAGAATTTGAATCAGCCTCGTCAAAGATGGCAGTGTCAGAGCCGATACCGATCCTGAGTATCTAATCGGCGCACTTCTTTTCAACAGTCAAATTGAAATTGAAATTGAAATTGCTTGAAACTCAACAGATACATCACATTTATTAGCCAGTAGACATGTGCAAAGTTTCAGAAACGGGCATAGTGCAAGGACTAAATAGCGCCACCTTTTGACAAAAGTGGGGTTGTTAGTTTTATCTACAGTTACAAAAATCGCTATATACATTGTACTCCTCAAGCCGGACAACTTTCTAATACATAGTCATTAGCTCGGACCAAGAGGAAGTCAGATATTTTGGTTTGAATATGGTGAGCCTCTCTCTGAGCCTACGTCCCTGTATGGCAAGCCCTTTTAACATTTAAAAGCTAAGTTTGCCTGTCCGGAATTAACATTGTAGATATCAACAACGTCTTTCTGTCTATTCGTAATTACATTTTGGATAGTTTGTATTATCATTTAAGATATCTGTAACATAATTGTGACTAGTCGAAATGACAGAGTATGGCAAGCCGTTTTAACATTTAATCATAAAAGGGCCAAAGCCTTCGGCACCGCCACCCGGGTGCATTTAGGTAACTAAAGGAACCGGGGTTGCGGTGCCACCGGCTTGGGCCCGCCATCGCTGCTCGCAGCTATATTTATTATTATTATTATTATTTATACGACTATTCGGGCACTTTTGGGGCCCTTAACATGCTCAAAAACTCTTGAAACTTAGCACACGGGTCAGAATCCGCGGCCATCAGGGCCGGGCTGAAGATGGTACCCGGGCGTGGCAGGGGGGCTAGACAGCGCCCCCTGGAACGGGGTCCGAAAACTTGGTCCATAAATCAAACACGCTTGCATGTAATAATATGAAACTCGGTGCACATATAGATCTCATCGTTCATATATACCTCATACTATTACTTTTTACCCCAGCCCAACAGGAAGTCGGTTATTTAGGGTTGTTCATAAAACACTCGCAATGGAATTTGAAGTACTACTCCTAGAGAATTCAAACACACGGCACGAAACTCGGTCAGCATGAAGTCAAGGCATTGACGATGAAAGTTTGCGAGGGGATTTTTGATATCTCGAACGGTTTGGCCATGGCGAGGAAACGAAATTATGGCGAGAAACGTGAAACAGGAAGTGTGTTATAACTTCAGCATACATTAACTGATCTTGATGAAACTTCAGCAGTATGTTCGCTGTAAGAGGACGATCACATGGATGTGACTATTGTGAGTCAAAGTTATAGCGCCACCAACTGGTAGCAGGAAGTGTGTCACTTTCAAAATGCTTTGAACTCACCCTTTTATTTTTACCCGATGTGCTTCAAACTTAATCTGTATAATGTAAATACATAGCAGATGAAGACCTGTGAATGGATTCTTGATATCTTTGATACTGTTGCCGTGGCAACGCATCAAACTTTAAAATTCTTTTTTTTTATGATTTTGAGACTCTTAGCGGCTTTTGGGGCCCTTAACGGGTTTGAAAACTCTTGAAACTTTGCACACAGGTCAGATCCCACAGCCATCAGAGCCGGGCTGAAGATGGTACCTGGGTGTGGCAGGGGGGCTAGACAGCGCCCCCTGGAACGGGGTCCGAACACTTGGTCCATAAATCAAACACGCTTGCATGTAATAATATGAAACTCGGTACACATGTTGATCTCATCGTTTCATCTATACCTCACGCTCTTACTTTTTACCCCAGCCAAACAGGAAGTCGGCTATTGAGGTTTGTTTGTAAAACGCTCGCAATGGAATGTGCAATACTCCTCCTAGAGAATTCAAACACACGGCACGAAACTCGGTCAGCATGAAGTCAAGGCATTGAGGATGAAAGTTTGCGAGGGGATTTTTGATATCTCGAACGGTTTGGCCGTGGCGAGGAAACAAAATTATGGCGAGAAACGTGAAACAGGAAGTGTGTTATAACTTCAGCATACATTAACTGATCTTGATGAAACTTCAGCAGTGTGTTCACTGTAAGAGGCTGATTACATGGATGTGACTATTGTGAGTCAAAGTTATAGCGCCACCAACTGGCAGCAGGAAGTGTGTCACTTTCAAAATGCTTTGATATCACCCTTTTATTTTTAACCGATTTGCTTCAAACTTCATCTGTATAATGTAAAAATACAGCAGATGTAGACCTGTGAATGGATTCTTGATATCTTTGATACTGTTGCTGTGGCAACAAATCAAACTTTAACATTCTTTTTTGATACTTTTGGGACTCTTAGCATGCTTGAAATTGCTTGAAACAGATAGATACAGATAGCTCGACAGATACATCACATTTATTAGCCAGTAGGCATGTGCAACTTTGGCAAAAGATTAAAGTAATGTCAAAAAAGTAAACAGTAAACACTAAAAGCCTCATATCTTCTAAAAATGTAATTATACATCATTTGTTTCTAAATTAAATTATACAAATATTATAATTAAACCAGTTTTTCCCTTTTTTCATTTAAGAATTATGTTTACGTTCAAAAACAGCCAGAATGGTTTTAAAATTCAGAAGAAGAAAAAATAATCTGAGTCATACGTAGTGCTATACTGCCCTCTTGTGTTCAATATCAGTTAGGCCTATTGTGTATATTCCCACCGGTTAATCAACGTGTGACTCCGCTGGGACTCGGGAACTTTTAAATCGCTTACTTAAAACCGAAAGTCAAAATACAGATATCCGCACAAGACATTAATGTTGTGGAGTAGAGCAAGCATTTTAAATAAATTCCTATTAAGTAGGATTGAACTAAACAGAATGAACGTTCACTCTGTTCTGCTGGTTCCTCGCTGTTGGCGCGCACAGTTATGAATGCTTGTGCAGCCATGAGTTTTAGTTTAATTTTAAAATTAGCGCAATTTCGGGATTTGTATTATTTGAATTTATTTTTAAAAAACACAATGTTGAGTTTTATTGTAACACTGTTTAATCGCGCCCACGGTTATATTTTGTATATTATATATAATTATAATGTATTTCTGTATAAAATAATACTACAATAAAAAACACATTTGTGACCGACCTGATCCAGCAAAATTAGTCACAGTGACCCAAATTTAAAAATTGAGATTTTGATATTAATGGAAAGAGGACACTGTAAGCTTTCAAATGATACCTTGGTCATACCTTGAATGGTTGTAAAGATATACAGATTTGAATTCTGGTCGTCTGCCCTTTTTTTCCAATTGAAAACCTAAGAAAATCGCTTTTAAAGTTTTTTTGCCCGTTTTTTTTTTTTTTTTTTTTTTGATATCTTTCAAAATCCATAGCATTTTAAGGGATAAACTATTTATTTTATATAGCTTAATTTGACCAAATAGATTAACATATATAAATGCAATTTAACGAGGCTGAAACTCAACTTATTTTTAATTTTTTTGAAATAAATAATTAAAAAGTCACTTTTACAAAAATGTTCTAAAATCAGAAAGATTAAAGAGGAGTCAGAGAGAAATTCAGTTTTCATACGGATTAGCCCACATAAGCAGAGAGCAGTCTGTTTTCTTTCATTTTGAATGGTTGTGTTTAAAAGTAGACATTTCAATATATATGTCTGTGAGGATACCTTATACGCTGACTTTCGGTTCATGAGACAAGCTTCAGTTCACGTGCCGCGCGTCTCCGCGTCGTGATTAGGCCTAGCCTATTGTCTGCAATTTATTTCTTATTATTAAATCCTAGTAATTGGTTGATGAAACATTGATTTAAATTAAGATAATTATTTTAAAACGAAATTTACTTTAAAGAAAGGCTTTGTGCTTGCATGTTTAAGCTATGTGAAAGTTTTAGTGCTGCTTCCAGAGAACGGTCACGTTCGGATTGTTTTTCCTCAATGCGAACACGGAAAATAAAATAAAGATTTTATGTTCTGGAGAGAGTCAACCCTTCTTCATCCGGTGAGTATTACTTTTGGTTTGTGCAGTGTGGTTCACATAGGCCAATTTATTAAAATATTTAATTATCTGGGAATTGGATCTCCTCCATAATGCTGAAATTGCCCAATTTTAAAAAATTTAGTAATAATTTAAGTTTTGTGGTGTAAGTCTACGTAATTTATAATGTTAACTTCAAATAATACTAATAGTAATTTAAAGATGTTGTAGCTAGCATTGGGTCTGGACGTGAAGGATAACTTCGGGAGTTGAAGGGACGTGTCGGTGTCGTGATTCTGTCTTCTCACACCGCGACACAGGTTCGTGGATCTGAGTGTCGCGATCGTTACAGCCTTACATAGGCTATATTCTTCTTGCAGATAAATATACTCACGCAGTTTAGGTTAGAAGCCTCCAGTGAGTTCAACGTTTCAGGGGATACCCGGGAAATGCTCAGAGGTGACGAGGGGAGTTGAGAAGAGCAATGTTTATTTCAGCGAATTTAAAGCTTTGACAACTTTAATCGTTATTTAAATACCTTTACTCAATTATCTCGACTACGAAACCCTGTGAGATTATTTTTGAATGTCTGTTCTTTGAAATTAGCAAATATATATATATATATATATATATATATATATATATTATATATTTTGTTATTTCATGGTTTTTCCACATAATCGGCCCATATCTTAAAATGGAAGGTTGCAACTTCCGACTCATTTCGCCAGAGCGGGTCACATTTGATTTTTATTTTTTAAACAATGTAATGTGTAACCTAAAAATAAACAGATTATTTGATAAATGGTATATTTAAATCTGCATATTGTAGCCTAATATCTGCAGGGCAGCCTAGTCTTAATAAATGTATGCTTCATTTTTCATTAGTAAATTTGATCAATAAATTCAATAATTTAGAATAATAAGACGCTATAGGGCTTTTACCCTAGGTAAGGCTGATCAAATTAAATCGGTTACACAATAATGTTACGAGATTGGTTTAACAGGAGTCAATTAAAAATCGCTGTAAAGAACGATACTTTTAAACATAACCCTAAATCACCATAAGGTGTCGCCAGATGACCGTCTTAATGAACGAGTCATGGATTCAAAATGCTGAATCATTCAGTAATGAGAAAACACATTGCTTTGAGATGCGCGATGGGTCGCTGTGATCTTTGTTTAACTATTTTCTCTGCTGAAACAGAAAAAAGTCAATATTGCATCTAAAAAGTCAATATTGCATCTAAAATGTAAGTGACTTGACTTGTGTGTGTGACTATGTTTGTTGTAGTGATAAGAGTTGCACCCTTGTTAAAGTTTAAGGCCTTGTGTTTTTGGATATATATCTTTCTTTCTTTTTTTTTTCTTTTTTTTACAAAATATGCATATAACCCATATATTTTAGATTTATTATTTGCTTTAAATTAAATTAAGATTGTATTTTTGGTAATTGAACCTGAATGAATTTAAAAATGAATGTGCTATATTTCAGATCATATATTTGTTTTTCTTAAAATTTGAACTAACTTTATTCTCAGCTGAATTATAAATATTTTATTTCTGTATGAATTAAAAACACATTTGATTTTTCTTTTTTAATCAATGTAGAATGTGTAACTGAAATATAAACAGATTAGGGCTCTGTTCGAGGACAAGTAACTAAAACCAATGCGACATGATGAATGTTTGTTTCCCAAACCATCTCAGAGTAACAGCTTACTTTTCTTTCTTACTATATTCTTTCTTACTATAAACTGTGCTGTAGAGCTTGCATCAGTCAAAGCAGGGTTACATTTTG
Source organism: Pimephales promelas (assembly GCF_016745375.1). The sequence goes on along the minus strand of NW_024121320.1, from coordinate 23,743 downwards.
CATGTCGTGCACAATAAACCTAAAGGCACCAGGGTGGCGGTGCCACCGGCTTCATATATATATGTATATATACAGTATATATATATATATATATATATATAGCTGTGATCCGCGATGAAGGGCCAAAGCCAGTGGCATGGCCACCCTGGTGCTTTTAGGTAACTAAGGAACCGGGGTTGCGGTGCCACCGGCTTGGGCCCTTCATCGCTGCTCGCAGCTATATTTTATTTCTATTTTTTCACCACCTGAGCAAAAATATTCTTTATACCTGACCTGTACATCATATTTAGAAACACAATGGTTTCAACATTCATTTGTAACTTTTAACTTGAATGTGCCATTTATATTTTATTTGACCTTAATGTAACGAATTGGTATTAAATCATATTTGTGAAAAACAAGCACATTTTCTGATATTTTTTCCAGTGCTGTTAACTGTACAGTCTTTACCAATAAATACTATGAAAAATAAGTTTACAAAATCTTTTGCAGGACAGTTCAATTCTTTACAATAAAAGAATATAGTAAGAAAGAAAAGTAAGCTGTTACACTGGGATGGTTTGGGAAAACCATAAAGTATTTTTGTACAGTCAATGAATTGTGTACAGGAAGCATTAAACCATCAAAGTTAAATGATTGTTTGTTGCTTATGAATTTCCAATATTTTCTTTAGCAAGGGTTTTCAAACTTTTTAATGGTAATGAGCCCTAAACAACCCTTGTGAGGTTCTTTATTTAGCCTTAAAATATAATAAAATGTAGGCCTAATATAACCTAAACAATACCTTTGTTAGATTCTTTATTTAGGCTCATAATATAATACAAAAGAGGCCTAATATAATATAAAAAAACGAATTGAAGTATTTGAAGTGATATAATATATCAGTTTAAAATAAATGCTTCAATTTGTGGACATATTATATTATTATAATATGAAAACAAACTGAAGCATAGATCTAATAGCTAAATATTTTCAAGAAAAGTGAATATGCGAACTCTTTAATAGGAATCATACCTAAACCTACCCCCCACACAAAAACATTGATTTAAACTAATGATGTATTTTGACTTCACGTGGGTGGGTGTGTAATTGTTACTGTTCTGTGTCCAACCATAATTTCCACCACTTTAATCAGTTCTTACTCTATAGCGGTTGACCAGAGCACTGAATTTATTTCTCAATTAAACTACAATCAAATGGATTTCCACACATTTCGCGTCAGTCCTCTGCGTGGTATTTTCTTATTTCGCTGCGCGGCAGCGGCTTCAGAAGTGCACGAGCTCAGAGGGAACATTAACACACACACACTTCGACGCGCGCGCCTCTCTCTCTCTCTCAAGCTGGAGTGTTTGTATGTGCGCACTAGAGAGAGAGGCGCGCACGTCGAAGTGTGTGTTGAAGTTCCCTCTGAGCGCGTGCACTTCTGAAGCCGCTGCCACGCAGAAAGTGTGTGTGTGTGTGTGTGAGAGAGAGAGAGAGAGAGAGAGAGAGAGAGAGAGAGGAGGGGGAGGGAGGTGCGATTGAACTGTGTGTGTGTGTGTGTGTGTGTGTGTGTGTGTGTGTGTGTGTGTGTGTGTGTGTGTGTGTGTGTGAACAGTGGAAACATAATCCGTTATTTGTTCATACAGGACAACAGACTGCAAACTGTTTACCTATATTTGTGTACACTCGCAATAAAACATCCTCTGTTACATATGTAATAAATATAGAAATATAATTTGACACAAGAGGGCAGTATAGCCCTATTTATGATTTTGAGTTTAAACTATCAACCAGATTCTGAAAGAATGGTAAAGATATCAAAAAGTTTGAGATATCAAAAATCCCCTGGCAATTTTTTTATGTTGTGGCATTTTTTATATTCTCAAGAGAAGTACTTTAAATTATTTCATTGCATGTTTTTTACAAACAACCCTAAATAGCCAACTTCCTGTTGGGCTAGGGTAAAAAGTAAGAGTGTGAAGTATATATGAACCGATGAGATCTATGTGTTCCGAGTTTCATATTATTACATGCAAGTGTGTTTGATTTATGGACCAAATTTTCAGACCAAGTTTATTGACCAAGTTAATCTGATTAATAAACTAATTATATAAAACTATTGTCAATGCACTCCAATTAAACTAGTTATATGCCTTTACTTATAAAAAATAAAAATAAAAACTTATTTAAAAAATACCAGGCTTAAGAAATGTATTTTCTTTATGCAGGTCATACACACAGCAGTGAAATGGTTAAGCCCCCTCCCCTGCACACACACACACACAGACAGCCAAAGACACAGAGACATGTAGGCTCAGAGTGAGAATGACTATATTCAAACAAAAATATCTAACTTTCTGTGGGTCCTAGCTAATAAGTGTAAATTAGAAAGTTGTCCGGCTCGAGGAGTACAATATATATACCAATTTTTGTAACTCTAGTTAAAACTAACAACCCCACTTTTGTCAAAAGGTGGCGCTACTGAGCCCTCACCACGTCCGTTTCTGAAACTTTGCAAGTCTACTGGCTAATAAATGTGACGTGTCTGTCGAGTTTCATGCAATTTGAAGCATGCTAAGAGTCTCAAAAGCATTCTAAAAGAATGGTAAAGTTTGATGCGTTGCCACGGCAACAGTTTAAAAGATATCAAGAATCCATTCACAGGTCTACATCTGCCGTATGTTTACATTATACAGATGAAGTTTAAAGCAAATCGGTTAAAAAAAAGGGTGATTTCAAAGCATTTTGAAAGTGACACACTTCCTGCTACCAGTTGGTGGCACTATAACTTTGACTCACAATAGTGACATCCATGTGATCGTCCTCTTACAGAGAACACACTGCTGAAGTTTCATCAAGATCAGTTAATGTATAAAGAAGTTATAGCACACTTCCTGTTTCACGTTTCGCGCCATGATTGTTTACTCGCCACGGCCTAACCGTTCGAGATATCAAAAATCCCCACACAAGCTTTCATCCTCAATGTCTTGACTTCACGCTGACCGAGTTTCGCCGAATTTGGATCAAAGCTCTAGGAGGAGTATTTCAAATACCATTGCGTGTGTTTTACAAACAACCCTCAAAAGCCGACTTCCTGTTGGGCTGGGGTAAAAAGTAAGAGCGCGAGGTATAGATGAAACGATGAGATCAACATGTGTACCGAGTTTCATATTATTACATGCAAGCGTGTTTGATTTATGGACCGAGTGTTCGGACCCCGTTCCAGGGGGCGCTGACGAGCCCCCCTGCCACGCCCAGGTACCAGCTTCAGCCCGGCTCTGATGGCCGCGGGTTCTGACCCGTGTGCAAAGTTTCAAGAGTTTTCGAGCAATTGGTACCAAGGGGCCCAAAGAGTGCCAAGAAAATATTCCCCACACCATGACACCACCACCACCAGCCTGAACCGTTGATACAAGGCAGGATGGATCCATGCTTTCATGTTGTAGACACCAAATTCTGACCCTACCATCCGAATGTCGCAGCAGAAATCGAGACTCATCAGACCAGGCAACGTTTTTCCAATCTTCTATTGTCCAATTTCGATGAGCTTGTGCAAATTGTAGCCTCAGTTTCCTGTTCTTAGCTGAAAGGAGTGGCACCCGGTGTGGTCTTCTGCTGCTGTAGCCCATCTGCCTCAAAGTTCGACGTACTGTGCATTCAGAGATGCTCTTCTGCCCACCTTGGTTGTAACGGGTGGTTATTTGAGTCACTGTTGCCCTTCTATCAGCTCGAACCAGTCTGGCCATTCTCCTCTGACCTCTGGCATCAACAAGGCATTTCCGCCCTCAGAACTGCCGCTCACTGGATGTTTTTTCTTTTTCGGACCATTCTCTGTAAACCCTAGAGATGGTTGTGCGTGAAAATCCCAGTAGATTAGCAGTTTCTGAAATACTCAGACCAGCCCTTCTGGCAGGGGCTGGTCTATGCCAGTTGGTGGCGCTATAACTTTGACTCACAATAGTCACATCCATGTGATCGGTCTCTTACAGCGAAAACACTGCTGAAGTTTCATCAACATCAGTTAATGTATGCTGAAGTTATAACACACATCCTGTTTCATGTTTCTCGCCATAATTTCGTTTCCTCGCCATGGCCAAACCGTTCGAGATATCAAAAATCCCCTGGCACTTTTCATCCTTAATGTCTTGACTTTACGCTGATCGAGTTTCGTCGAATTTGGTTCAGTGCTCTAGGAGCAATACTTTAAATTCCATTGCATGTTTTTTTACAAACAACCCAAAATAGCCGACTTCCTGTTGGGCTGGGGTAAAAAGTAAGAGTTTGAAGTATATATGAACCGATGAGATCTATGTGTAGCGAGTTTCATATTATTACATGCAAGTGTGTTTGATTTATGGACCAAATTTTCAGATCAAGTTTATTGACCAAGTTAATCTGATTAATAAACTAATTATATAAAACTATTGTCAATGCACTACAATTAAACTAGTTATATGCCTTTACTTATAAAAAATAAAAATAAAAACTTATTTAAAAAATACCAGGCTTAAGAAATGTATTTTCTTTATGCAGGTCATACACACAGTAGTGAAATGGTTAAGCCCCCTCCCCCTGCACACACACACACACACACACAGACAGCCAAAGACAGAGACACAGAGACATGTAGGCTCAGAGTGAGAATGACTATATTCAAACAAAAATATCTGACTTTCTGTGGGTCCTAGCTAATAAGTGTAAATTAGAAAGTTGTCCGGCTCGAGGAGTAAAATATACATACCAATTTTTGTAACTCTAGTTAAAACTAACAACCCCACTTTTGTCAAAAGGTGGCGCTACTGAGCCCTCACCACGTCCGTTTCTGAAACTTTGCACATGTCTACTGGCTAATAAATGTGATGTGTCTGTCGAGTTTCATGCAATTTGAAGCATGTTAAGAGTCTCAAAAGCATTCTAAAAGAATGGTAAAGTTTGATGCGTTGCCACGGCAACAGTTTAAAAGATATCAAGAATCCATTCACAGGTCTACATCTGCCGTATGTTTACATTATACAGAGGAAGTTTGAAGCAAATCGGTTAAAAATAAGAGGGTGATTTCAAAGCATTTTGAAAGTGACACACTTCCTGCTACCAGTTGGTGGCGCTATAACTTTGACTCACAATAGTGACATCCATGTGATCGTCCTCTTACAGAGAACACACTGCTGAAGTTTCATCAAGATCAGTTAATGTATAAAGAAGTTATAACACACTTCCTGTTTCACGTTTCGCGCCATGATTTTGTTTACTCGCCACGGCCTAACCGTTCGAGATATCAAAAATCCCCACACAAGCTTTCATCCTCAATGTCTTGACTTCACGCTGACCGAGTTTCGTCGAATTTGGATCAAAGCTCTAGGAGGAGTATTTCAAATACCATTGCGTGTGTTTTACAAACAACCCTCAATAGCCGACTTTCTGTTGGGCTGGGGTAAAAAGTAAGAGCGCGAGGTATAGATGAAACGATGAGATCAACATGTGTACCGAGTTTCATATTATTACATGCAAGCGTGTTTGATTTATGGACCGAGTGTTCGGACCCCGTTCCAGGGGGCGCTGACGAGCCCCCCTGCAACGCCCAGGTACCAGCTTCAGCCCGGCTCTGATGCCGCGGGTTCTGACCCGTGTGCAAAGTTTCAAGAGTTTTCGAGCACGTTAAGGGCCCCAAAAGTGCCCAAAAGGTAGCAAAATAATAATAAGAATAAATAATCCCAAGGAAAACAATAGGGCCTTCGCCCTTTCAGGGCTTGGACCCTAATAATAGAAAAGAATAACCCTAAGGAAAACAATAGGGCCTTCGCCCTTTCAGGGCTTGGGCCCTAATAATAGAAAAGAATAACCCTAAGGAAAACAATAGGGCCTTCGCCCTTTCAGGGCTTGGGCCCTAATAATCCTAAGGAAAACAATAGGGCCTTCGCCCTTTCAGGGCTTGGGCCCTAATAATCCCAAGGAAAACAATAGGGCCATCGCCCTTTCAGGGCTTGGGCCCTAAATAAATAATCCCAAGGAAAACAATAGGGCCTTCGCCCTTTCAGGGCTTGGGCCCTAATAAACAAAGTAAAAGTTTAGTTTTAGGCCTCAGCAATGCTATGATGATTTGACACTTAGCAGTTAAATGGGGAAATATTTGTGTACTAGCAAATAACAAATAACACGGGCTTTCTTTTTCTTTAGGTGGTGCAGAACACAGAGCCGGCAGTTCATGTGAGAGGCCAGGAGCCCCTTACTGCCTCAATGCTGGCAGCTGCACCATTAAAAGAGCAGAAACAACTCCTGGGTATTTTACACACATGGTCAATTAAACATTATCTTTGAAGATGTGAACACTTTGAAAATTCAATCTCATCAAAGTGATGGTTAAATAACAATACTCTTCAGTAGATAGTAGAAATAGTACAGCAGGGGTGTCCAAGGGCCACTGTCCTGCAAAGTTTGTCTAGCCCCAATTAAACACCTGATTTTTACATGCCAATGTAAGTTGAAAATATTGAAAGTTATTATTACCTTCAGGATTACTAGAAAATACAGGCAGGTATTTTGTGACAAATTGAGGCTAAGCTCTACAGTACTACAGAATAAAGTGGTTCATTCAATTTATCAAATCCCTGCAATTTTTATACAATGAAAATTTATACATTCATCCCCTTTAGAGCAATACTGCTGAAAAAAGTAAAGAAAAAAGACTAGAGTGCTGACATTTTTTTAGTGCATGACTATTCAGTTATTAAATGGCTTCAAAAGACTTGGAACAAAGCACAAATTCTAGGTACTACATCATATTGTATTTAAAATAACTACATTATTTGCATCCCATTCAGGTGAGAGGTTGTATCCTCTTATCCAGGCTTTGCATCCTGCACTTGCGGGAAAGATCACAGGCATGCTTCTGGAGATTGACAACTCTGAACTACTGCACATGCTTGAGTCTCCAGAGTCCCTGGACTCTAAGGTTCCACCAGTCAAAACTAATTACTCAAGGCCAGTAAAGATGCAGTCTAAGAGATCAGTTTTTGTTAGATCATTGACTTTTTTTGTATTCTTTAGGTTGAGGAGGCAGTAGCAGTACTTCAGGCTCATCAAGCCAAGGAACTGTCGACCAAGTGAGGAAGCTCTGTAAGGCAGGATATCTGTTTAGTCTTCTAGCTTAATATTTGGCCTTACTCATGTGCAATGTCAATTACGAGTGTCACACAAATGTAGACCACTTTTATTTAATTTTTGCAGGCATGCAACTGAAGGTCTGTGAATGTTGTTCCAGAGAATGGGGGGGAAGGAAAACCATTGAAAACAGTACTTCAGATTCATGTTATTTAATCCATGGTTTGCACACTGCAAATGTCCTTTTTCTCTCCACAATATTAAGTTTGTTCTGATTTTGATTAAAAAAAAAAGAAAGAAAAAAAGACAAAAGGCTAAAAAATATTTTTTGAAATTTCTGTGTGCAATAAAGTGATCCTGGCTTAATAGACATGCAAATTGGGTTCATAAGTGTTTTTTTGTTGTTGTTGTTTGTTTGTTTTTTAACAATACAATAGAAGAAAAAAAAGTGAATTGGCAGCATTTAATCTGTTTCCCTATCTAAATTACATAGGATATTAGAATCCTCAATCCTCTACTCCAAAAAAAATTACAGATTTAGGAGACTTAGGAGGAGACCACACATCCAAATACTCTAGTGCTCATTTTGCAGTGTTTTACTAGTGATTTAACCAATGATTACAGTTTTTCTCATTTGATTTGACAAATTTCTCCAAAGAATAGTTGCTCTTAAAACAATTAACACCGCACACTCAACAATCTCTTAAGATGACAAAACAGTTCAGTATTCACTGCATAATAAAGCACTGCACTTTATTCTAA
>NW_024121320.1:0-15401 GCF_016745375.1 Pimephales promelas | reverse complement strand
AAAAAGCCTTTTTAAAATTAAATATGAATGCAGTTTTAGATTAATAAAAGGACAGTCAAGTCAAATAAAACATGTTTATGGTAATGCTACAAAGATACCATTCAAAACATTTACTTAGTTATCAACACATTGAGTGAACAATATATTTTTACAACATTAATTAATGTTTGAAAATGTTATTTATTACAAACACCTGGTTGTTCATGTTTGTTCACTTAATTCATTGTGCATTAAATAAATAATGGATTAAAACTTTACAAACAACTTTAAAAATGTGTTAGTGTATACCAGCCTTTCTCAAACTTTTTTCAGTCAGGGCACCTTTCAAAAGTGCATAAAATCTCAAGGCACCCCAGTGTAAAATATAATTTAAAAACACTGCATAACCCAAATTTAAATGCAAATGTCTTGTTTAGTTAGACAGAACAGTAATGAACAGAGCATAATATGAACTGTAAATAACAACAATAATAAAAACGTTATAGCACCTTTAAAAACACAGGTTTGCAAAGTAATTCACAAAATAATTAATCAGAGACACAAATGCCATAAAACCGTAAGAGGTGGACCGCCCAATACAAGAACCCAATAACAAATCCAGACCAGGAGAACTCAAATGAAGTGCAGGATGCAGATAAAATAAATTAAAAATCCCCAGCTCTTATGGGGATTTTCTTTTCAAAAAACGATCCATAATGCTGTAACTAAAGTGGCCTAAATTCACGTTTATTTTTTTACGTTTCTGTCAGTCTGAGGTGTTGCTATAACGCGTTGCTATGGATTGCGTCACTTGCGTCAAGTTGTGTGCGTCTTGCTTCGGTCTTGTGAGACGGATTTTTTTTATGATTAATTTTATATATTTATCTAAAATGAATTTACAATTTTATTAATATGTTCATATGTTTAAAAAGAAGAATGTAAATATGTAAATTCAAATATATTTATATATGAAATGTCAGCTGTTTTTTTTCTGTTTTTTTTTTTCACATTTTTTTTAGCCTACATAATTTTTTGGCGGCACCCCTGACACAGCTAGGGGGCACCCCAGTGTGCCGCGGCACCCACTTTGAGAAAGGCTGGTGTATACTATTGTTTATTTTAGGTCATTTTATCTAATCTTTTTCTAAAGTGTTTATAATACAAATGTACAGTTTCCATACTTGTAACCATGATAAACACTTAAATATATGTAAATTTAAACTAAGCTTTGGTACCGAAATTGGTACCGAGAACCGTGAATTTTAACTGGTATCGGTACCGAATACTGAAATTTTGGTACCGTGACAACACTAGTTGCTTGTCAGATTTTCCTAACAAACTTTTTTTTTAATAAGCCCCAAAAAACGCAACCCGTGCTGTTTTAACGCAACTTAAAAAATATATATATATATATATATATATAGCTGCGAGCAGCGATTGCGGGCCCAAGCCGGTGGCACCGCAACCCCGGTGCCTTTAGGTCAGTGTTTCCCAACCCTGTTCCTGGCGGCACACCAACACTGCGTGTTTTCTTTGTCTCCCTTATCAAACACACCTGACTCAACCCATCAGCTCATAATCAGGTGGGTTAATGAGCTGATGGGTTGAATCGGGTGTGTTTGATTAGGGAGACAAAGAAAACACGCAGTGTTGGTGTGCCGCCAGGAACAGGGTTGGGAAACACTGCTTTAGGTAACTAAAGGTACCGCCGCATTTGGCCTTTCATCGCTGCTCGCAGCTATATATATATATATATATATATATATATAGAGGAGAAGGTTGTGTCCAACCTTCTCCATATATATATGGAGAAGGTTGTGTTTAATTAGCTTTCTTCCTACCTTAAGGAAAATGGTGTTCTGGATAAATATCAGTCTGGGTTCAGATCACAACACAGTACAGAGTCTGCATTGCTTAAAGTTTTAAATGATTTATTTCTGATTGTTGATTCTGGTAAATGTGCTGTTTTAATTCTGCTGGATCTTAGCGCGGCATTTGATACTCTCGATCACGATATTCTTTTATATCGCTTACAGTGTATAGGATCCGAGGGTGTGTTTTGAATTGGTTCACTTCATATTTAAAGGACCGAACCTTCTCAGTTGAGATAGGCAGTTTTTCATCACCTCGTGAACCAGTTAAATATGGGGTTCCCCAGGGCTCGATCTTGGGTCCTGTTTTATTTTCTTTATACATGCTTCCATTGTATGCTATTTTTTCCAAGTATAATGTATTCTACCACTGTTATGCAGACGACACTCAGTGTTACGTTCCTTTACATCCAAATGATGATTCCAGCTTAAAGTGCTTATTGGACTGTTTGAGGGAGGTTAAACAGTGGATGTCTGCCAACTTCCTTCAGCTAAATGAATCTAAGACGGAAGTTATAATCTTTGGTTCATCTAAGCTTACAGAAGTGGTCGCAAGTAAGTTGGGACCTTTATCTGCTAATATACATCCACACGTTCGCAATCTGGGTGTTATTTTTGACTCAACTTTGACTTTTGATAAACAGATAAACGGTGTGGTCAAAAGTTGCTTTTATCAGTTAAAGAACATTGCAAAGGTAAAGTCATTTTTAACACCTAGAGACGTGGAATCTGTGATGCATGCTTTCATTTCATCAAGGTTAGATTACTGTAATGCACTATACCTTGGTGTCTCACAGTCTTTACTGTCACGTCTTCAACTGGTCCAAAATGCTGCTGCAAGAATGCTAACTGGAACCAGGAAACGAGAGCATATCTCACCAGTATTGTCTTCTCTTCATTGGCTCCCAGTTAAACAGCGTATTGAGTTTAAGGTGCTGTTGTTTGCTTATAAGGGATTGCATGGACTTGGTCCTCCATATATCTCTGATCTCCTTTCAACTCACCATAATGCTGTTAGAAATCTTAGGTCATCCAGTAGTCTACAGTTGACTGTTTCGAGAACTCGTTTAAAATCAAAAGGAGACCGTGCCTTTTCAGTGGCCGCCCCACAGCTCTGGAACAATTTGCCATTATACATAAAGTCTGCACCTACTTGCACTGATTTTAAATCATTGCTTAAAACTCATTTATTTATTGCTGCTTACGGTCACAAGTGACTGTAGTGATACTGCATTGTGTTGTGTTTGTGTATTGTTTATTTGTTTTTATGTCTTTTTGATATTGTTTATACATTGTACAGCACTTTGGCCAACAGCTGTTGTTTTTAAATGTGCTTTATAAATAAACATGACTGACTGACTGACTGACTGACATGACTGATATATATATATATATATATATATATATATATATATATAGCCGGTGGCACCGCCACCCTGGTGCCTTTAGGGTTATTGTGCACAAACGTAACACTGCTTTGACTGTCGAAAAGAAGTGTGCCGTAGAGCTTGCAACAGTGTGGGCTCTGCAAAAGTGCGCATCGAGGGCACATATCAACCAAAATGTATGCGTGAGCAACCTTCTGAAACCTAAAATGATAAATGAGACACCCTACAGACAGTCATGGATTTAACGGACGCATTACATAAGTACACAACACTGAAAATTCATATGAAGTGTGCCATTTGGGACAGGGCCTATGATCGTGAACACAGTTCAATGTTCCCTCTAATTTATTTCTATTTTTTCACCACCTGAGCAAAAATATTCTTTATACCTGACCTGTACATCATATTTAGAAACACAATGGTTTCAACATTCATTTGTAACTTTTAACTTGAATGTGCCATTTATATTTTATTTGACCTTAATGTAACGTATTGATATTAAATCATATTTGTGAAAAACAAGCACATTTTAGGTTATCTGATATTTTTTTCCAGTGCTGTTAACTGTACAGTCTTTACCAATAAATACTATGAAAAATAAATTTACAAAATCTTTTTGCAGGACAGTTCAATTCTTTACAATAAAAGAATATAGTAAGAAAGAAAAGTAAGCTGTTACACTGAGATGGTTTGGGAAAACCATAAAGTATTTTTGTACAGTCAATTAATTGTGTACAGGAAGCATTAAACCCATCAAAGTTAAATGATTGTTTGTTGCTTATGAATTTCCAATATTTTCTTTAGCAAGGGGTTTCAAACTTTTTAATGGTAATGAGCCCTAAACAACCCTTGTGAGGTTCTTTATTTAGCCTTAAAATATAATAAAATATAGGCCTAATACAACCCAAACAATACCTTTGTTAGATTCTTTATTTAGGCTCATAATATAATACAAAAGAGGCCTAATATAATATAAAAAACGAATTGAAGTATTTGAAGTGATATAATATATCAGTTTAAAATAAATGCTTCAATTTGTGGACATATTATATTATTATAATATGAAAACAAAATGAAGCATTTAAATAGATCTAATAGCTAAATATTTTCAAGAAAAGTGAATATGCGAATTCTTTAATAGTAATCATACCTAAACCTACCCCCCACACAAAAACATTGATTTAAACTAATGATGTATTTTGACTTCACGTGGGTGGGTGGGTGGGTGTGTAATTGTTACTATTCTGTGTCCATCAACCATTATTTACACCACTTTAATCAGTTTTCACTCTATAGCAGTTGACCAGAGCACTGAATTTATTTCTCAATTAAACTACAATCAAATGGATTTCCACACATTTCGCGTCAGTCCTCTGCGTGGTATTTTCTTATTTCGCTGCGCGGCAGCGGCTTCAGAAGTGCACGAGCTCAGAGGGAACTTTAACACACACACACAAACACACACTTCGACGCGCGCGCCTCTCTCTCTCTCTCAAGCTGGAGTGTGTGTATGTGCGCACTAGAGAGAGAGAGAGGCGCGCACGTCGCAGTGTGTGTTGAAGTTCCCTCTGAGCGCGTGGACTTCTGAAGCCGCTGCCTCGCAGAAAGTGTGTGTATGTGTGTGTGTGTGTGTGTGAGAGAGAGAGAGAGAGAGCGAGGGAGGTGCGATTGAACTGAGTGTGTGTGTGTGTGTGTGTGTGTGTGTGTGTGTGTGTGTGTGAACAGTGGAAACATAATCCGTTATTTGTTAATACAGGACAACAGACTGCAAACTGTTTACCTATATTTGTGTACACTCGCAATAAAACATCCTCTGTTACATACGTAATAAATATAGAAATATAATTTGACACAAGAGGGCAGTATAGCCCTTTTTATGATTTTGAGTTTAAACTATCAACCTAAGAGATTCTGAAAGAATGGTAAAGATATCAAACAGTTCGAGATTTCAAAAATCCCAGCAATTTTTTATGTTGTGACATTTCTTTGTATTCTCAAGAGAAGTACTTTAAGTTATTCCATTGCATGTTTTTTTACAAACAACCCTAAATAGCCAACTTCCTGTTGGGCTGGGGTAAAAAGTAAGAGTGTGAAGTATATATGAACCGAGATATCAAAAATCCCCTCGCAAACTTTCATCCTCAATGTCTTGACTTCACGCTGACTGAGTTTCGTAGAATTTGGATCGAAGCTCTAGGAGGAGTATTTCACATTCCATTGCGAGCGTTTTACAAACAAATCTCAATAGCCGACTTCCTGTTGGGCTGAGGTAAAAAGTAAGAGTGTGAGGTATAGGTAAAACGATGAGATCAACATGTGTACCGAGTTTCATATTATTACATACAAGCGTGTTTGAGTTATGGACCAAGTGTTCGGACCCCGTTCCAGGGGGCGCTGACGAGCCGCCCTGCCACGCCCGGGTACCATCTTCAGCCCGGCCCTAATGGCCGCGGGTTCTGACCCGTGTGCAAAGTTTCAAGAGTTTTCGAGCATTTTAAGGGCCCCAAAAATGCCCAAAAGGTAGCAGAAAAATAATAAAGAAGAATAATAAAATATAGCTGCGAGCAGCGATTGCGGGCCCAAGCCGGTGGCAACGCAACCCTGGTGCCTTTAGTTACCTAAACCCCACTTTTGTCAAACCCCGAGTTGCTTCAAACTGCACTGGGGTGGCGGTACCGCCAGCTTTGGCCCTTCATCGCTGCTCGCAGCTATATATATATATATATAAAGCCGGTGGCACCGCCACCTTGGTGCCTTTAGGGTTATTCTGCATGACGTGCAAAAATGTAGCCCCCGCTTTGACTGAGAATGAGGTTAGTGTTTTAAAATTTTTAGGAAAACAAATACATTGAAATATAGCACATGAATTTTAAACTCTTTCAGCTTCAATTACAAATACAATCTTACTTTTATTTAAAGAAAACTATACATTTAAAAGATGGGGGTTATATGCATATTTTGTCATTTAAAAAATACAAAATTGTTATGCTAACAGACAAGGACTTAGAGACAAGGACTTGCAGGAAAAATCACAGCCAACCACACACACACACATACACAGACAACAGCCCTCCCCACACACGCACACGCACGCACACACACACACACACACACACACACACAAAGACACCAGCAACCTCCCCACACAGACACTGATAGAGACAAGATACACATCCAAAACTACAATATCTGACTTTCTTTTGGTCTGAGCTTCTTACTGTTAATTAGAAAGTTGATCGGCTTGACAAGAACAATATACGTGGCAAGTTTTGTAACTGTAGGTAAAACGAGCAAAGTTATAACACATTTTATGTGTCCTTTTTCAGTCATAAAATTCATTTCCTCGTCACGGCCAAACCGTTTGAGAAATCAAACATCCGTCTGGAATTGAGCATCCTCAATGTCTTGACTTCATGCACACCGAGTATGGTGGTGATTGGTAAACACATGCGTTGTAATTTGATGTATTTCTCCTAGGAGATTTATTCAAACAACCCATAATTCACAACTTCCATTTGAACTGTCTTAAAACTTAGAGCAGAGATGGGCGCAGGTCACGCAAGTCTCAAGTAAGTCTCAAGTCTTAACCGTCAAGTCTCAAGTAAGTCCCAAGTCTTAACCGTCAAGTCTCAAGTAAGTCCCAAGTATTTTTTTTTGGGGGGGGGGCAAGTCAAGTCAAGTCACAGGCTATGTCAAGTCAAGTCTTGTAGTAGGTTAAGTCAAGTGCAAGTCAAGTCACCTTATTATTTTAATTTTACATGCAGAATCTGATCTTAATAAAATGAAAAGACAAGATAAGTATTTGCCAGTAAATTACAATAATTTGCATTGTAAATACTCATGTTCAGTAAAATACACCATGGAATCAAACAAAATTGTAACTTCATAAAATTATTTATTTTTCACTTCTGCCAACAGTGTGTTTGAAATGTTTTAAATTTTCAACATTGAGTCCATAAAACAAATAACAGCTTAACATCCTACAGACTCTCTGAACACCTTCCTCTCTCTCAAACACAGTTTACAAACAATATTAAACTTTGTTACATTTCTCCTCTCTCTCTCTCTCTCTCTCTCTCTCTCTCTCTCTCTCTCTCTCTCAAACACACAGTGGCGGTTCTAGACCATTTCAACTGGGGGGGCCAAGCTGGGGCCAGTTGTACTGTTAGAGGGGCCAGTTACATTTAGACCTTATCATTTTCTGCACTGCACTGAAGGCATAAATAAGCAAAATACCATGTTTATAATTATCCAACAATTTGCATTTCCATTATATTTTTACATTTGCATTACATATATCAGTCTGTATTTGAATTTCCATTTTATTTTTTTACATTGAATATACAGTATGTATATATATATATATATATATATATATAATTTTTACAAATTAATCTACGATTTTTGTGGGTTTTTTTTTTTTTTTTTTTTTTTGCAAAAAGATCTGCAAATTATCCTCTAAACTGGCCTTTTTAGGGGGCTTTCCTCTCAGGGTGAATGAGCTTTTTTATAATTGTTTTTTTCCTGACATCTTTGAAAGACAGAAGCAATAATTAATGCATCCTTGACCAGGATATAATTATAAAATATGACATGATTTTAAAAGTGACCTATAAAATCGACTATGCAATACACTTTAATTTATCTAGTGCTAATAAAATTATTAAGCCTATTTGGAGAGAGAGATGTTTTAAAATCGACTATGCATTACACTTTAATTTATCTAGTGCTAATAAAATTATTAAGCCTATTTGGAGAGAGAGATGTTTATAATGTGACAATATGTCAGTCATCGTGATTCGTGTAATAAGATGACTAGGCCTAGACTACTTGTTCTGAGCAGGTGTTGTCAGTGAACAGGCTGTAAAACTGTTGTCTAAGTTACAGACTGATACTAATTAAATGGGAAACGAATCGATTACCTAACGTAACCTCGGTTCTCTCTAGATGAGGGAACGAGCATTGCGTAAGCTAGCTTACGCTACGGGAAAGATTCATCTTACATCAGTCAAGTTGTCATAGTTTTTGTCAAACAAGTTGTGAATTTGTTGTAACATTAAAACAGGAGATCATGACTTACTCCGTGCTCCAAGTGATGTTCGGAGCTCCAGTGATTAGTTTCATCTGTGGGACGGGTGAAGAAACTTTCGGAAGATGTTGTAACAGAATCATATGAACAATTCCAGGATATGCTTTTTTTCATTGGTTGTTGCGTTAAATTTTACCCAGATACAATAGTGCCCTTTTCTAAATGGCTATTAAGTAGCACTTCTCTTTTTTTGATTGGCTGATGCGTAGCAGGGTCGACTGCTGAACTCCAGGCGAGACGCGCTTGATTCTCACGTGAGAGCGGCGCGGCCAGAGAAATTGCGTATATTAAATATATTATTAATAGTTTTTCCGCATGAGAAATACAATGTGTGACGGGAGTGTGAGACAAAAGACTGAAACGAGTGACTGTCATGCTCAATGCGTGACACACTATAAAAAAAATATTTCACACTGACTCCACATTTAGGGGGCCACAAGGGGGTCCAAGCTTGTTGTCGCAGGGGCACTGGCCCCCCAGGCCCCCGCCTAGAACCGCCACTGCTCACACACACACACACACACACACACACACTTTCTCTCTCTCAAGAAGCAAAAACATGACTGCTAAAGGTTGTATCAGCGATGGCGGGGTAACATCACTTAACATCACGAGTCATATTCCCTTAGGCCACGCCCCTTGTCTCCCCAAAGTATTATAAGCAATCATGCGCATCCCGTGTGCAGAATGATGCACTTGAAGCAACACCAAGTCACAGCACGCAACGCTTCACATTGAAAAGAACATAGCGAAGGGATGGTATCTATAATCTATGCTTAGTAGGGCTGCACGATTTGGGAAAATGTCATATTGCCATTATTGAGCCAATATTGCAATTGCGATTTGCGACTCCGATATAATAAAATGGTTTCATGAGTCCAACTTGCTTGGTTCTAAAGTAAAATGCACACACAGATTAATGTTTATTTCTCAACTCAAACTAAAAACAACAACAACAATAAATGATAGATAACACCTGATCAATAAACCATCAACCAAACCAACATTACAGTGATTCCATCAATTGAAAGCCATCAACTTTTTAAAAAATTATTAGGCTTAAAAAAAATATATAACAGCTTTTAAATTAAGTGAACTTCAAACAATCCCCACATAAACCCATAATAAAAAACATATTTACCTGTGCCCTTCCTGTCTTAACAGGTACAGAAATTGAATAAAGTTATCAAACAGTCTGCGCTGCCTGAATCATAAATTATATATATAATAATCCTTATTAAAGCTACAAAAGTTCTTTACTCAAGATCAGTGAGTAATTTTCTAATTTCCCTTTGTTCTTTTAACTTTACTGAAAGAACGCTTTATTCGCTGCTGGCCCTTTAAGAGCACCCGTTGCCGAGACGCGGATCTCACACGCGCCTCATAGCACAACTCTTTTCATCCATAGACTTTTCTTATGTTATGAAGATACTAGACAAAACCACATTTTGGCATAATTGTATGTGCTATTGTTCGTTCAAGCTCGAAAGAGAACTGTTTATTCTGGGCTGGCACACGGTCAGTGCATGCGCATTATGCGAGTATCATCTATTCTAATCTAGGGCACTCACAGGCAGCTTTTCACTTCTTGTCGTGCAAAATGCAAAAAGGCATTTGAACCAATAAGAGGGGGATCTTGTAACACTAGTCAAAGGATGACAAAAAAGAAGAGATGCTGCGCTAATAGCCCTACTTTGTTTATTTCATATAAAATCGCGGCATTTTGCGTTATATAATTGCATAGGTTTGAGATCGCTATTACGACTGCGATATAATTAATCGTGCAGCACTAATGCTTAGTGTATTCTAAAGGGCAATAAACTCCACTCCAGCAAGATAGTCATTTTATGCAAATCATAGACCTTTATGCCTTATCTACAAATAAAGTATAATATTGGGAACATTGATCTTGAAGAGAGTGTCGTCGTGTTACTGTCGCAACCGAACGCGACGCGCTGTGTGAATGCTGATGCATGGAGAATGACTGAGGCGAGATGACTTTCCGTTAACTTTAACTTAGAGACTAAAATATTAATTTTACCACACATTAAGCTATTGAATGACTTTAGAAGTCTTGGAATATAGTGTGAAAACTTGATTGTGCTTTACAGTTTTTTATGCCTTTAGTGGGGCTTAACAAAATAACACAATATGCAGAATGTCGGACGTCACTTATAGGCTAAACTGTTTTTATAGATAAAACTATTTACATTCGGCAGTCATGAAAACAAATCTCAGATAACGGTTGACTAGGTAACAATGTGTAATTTTGCGCCGGAGTTCTCCTTTAACTTACATTAGCTAGCTAACTACGAACGAGCTAACCAGATAACATTAACAAATTGACAAGCACTTACTGGGCAGATTGGCTCTTCAAATGACGGACGAAATTGGAGGTTGTCATCTGACTGTCCGTGATCTTAACGTTGCATGTCTTGCAAAGCGCTGTTCTTTTGCCATCTTGTTGTAAGAAATTCTTGAATCCAAAAGCGACGACGACCCTCGGTATCCCTCCGGCTGACATGTTGATGTGATCTGATGTAAGTGGGCGTGGTGTGCGCGTAAGGTATGAGAGGGCATGACTGATGATCTCTGATCCAGTCATGACCAAGGTTATTATAGTTTTGCATTTTTCATTAGTTTTTATTTTTATTTCGTTTTGAATTTTTGTTTTCAAATTCAGTTTAGTTTTAATTAGTTTTAAAAGTGGGTTTGCTAGTTTAGTTTCTATTTTTTGAAAATGCTTAGTTTTAGTTTAGTTTTTATTAGTTTTAGTGTTAGTTTTAGTCTTTTTTTTTTTGTAGTTTGGGTTATTTATCTGGGGCAAGGTTGAAAAAGGTCAGAAAAAGAATTGTGTAATAATAACTCAACAAAAACATCATACAATTTTAGAAATATCTATTCAACATTAAAACCAGTACATAAAATGAAGCCTACAATGTGAAAATCCTTTACCGTAACAATCTAGATATCTTCTATAAAAAAATCCCACAGCTTTACAATTTCCACACCTTATACTAAATTTACCCTATACAACACTAATCTGGACTGAAGCAGCAAACAGTCAGTGTAAGAGTAAAATAATGACATAACATTATTTAATATTTGAATCACAGCTTATAGAGTTTTGACACCGACAACCAAGCAGCAAGGCTGCAACCAGGGTCTGAAAACTAGTGAGGTAATAATGGTTAATAATTACCTCAAGAGTTCAGATGCAAAAGCCTCTAAATGCCATTTGAAATTTTCTTCTTTAATGACGATTTTTTATCAAACTTGAATATTTAAGTTCAGTAATTTCACTTAAATGGCAATGATAATTACCTATTAATTGTTATTTAAGTGAAATTACTGAACTTAAATATACAAGTTTGATAAAAATCATCATTAAAGAAGAAAATTTCAAATGGCATTTAGAGGCTTTTGCATCTGAACTCTTCATTAGTAATATAATAATGGTTAGGCTATTGGACCCACATTTCCCCATGGACATGCAGGGATTTTTTAAAGGAATTTACCATATATATATATATATATATATATATATATATATATTATATATTAACTATTAAATGGCACTTTCTGGAGAGTTTTGTGCAAAGAAACAGAATAAAAGTAGGTCTAAATAAATTGCTAGTTGAATAGATTGCTAGTTGAGAAACACTACTTTAAATATAGCTGCGAGCAGCGATGAAGGGCCCAAGCCGGTGGCACCGCAACCCCGGTTCCTTAGTTACCTAAAAGCACCAGGGTGGCCATGCCACTGGCTTTGGCCCTTCATCGCGGATCACAGCTATATATATATATATATATACTGTATATATATACATATATATATATGAAGCCGGTGGCACCGCCACCCTGGTGCCTTTAGGTTTATTGTGCACGACATGCAAAATGTAACCCTGCTTTGACTGATGCAAGCTCTACAGCACAGTTTATAGTAAGAAAGAATATAGTAAGAAAGAAAAGTAAGCTGTTACTCTGAGATGGTTTGGGAAACAAACATTCATCATGTCGCATTGGTTTTAGTTACTTGTCCTCGAACAGAGCCCTAATCTGTTTATATTTCAGTTACACATTCTACATTGATTAAAAAAGAAAAATCAAATGTGTTTTTAATTCATACAGAAATAAAATATTTATAATTCAACTGAGAATAAAGTTAGTTCAAATTTTAAGAAAAACAAATATATGATCTGAAATATAGCACATTCATTTTTAAATTCATTCAGGTTCAATTACCAAAAATACAATCTTAATTTAATTTAAAGCAAATAATAAATCTAAAATATATGGGTTATATGCATATTTTGTAAAAAAAGAAAAAAAAAGAAAGAAAGATATATATCCAAAAACACAAGGCCTTAAACTTTAACAAGGGTGCAACTCTTACAACAAACATAGTCACACACACAAGTCAAGTCACTTACATTTTAGATGCAATATTGACTTTTTAGATGCAATATTGACTTTTTTCTGTTTCAGCAGAGAAAATAGTTAAACAAAGATCACAGCGACCCATCGCGCATCTCAAAGCAATGTGTTTTCTCATTACTGAATGATTCAGCATTTTGAATCCATGACTCGTTCATTAAGACGGTCATCTGGCGACACCTTATGGTGATTTAGGGTTATGTTTAAAAGTATCGTTCTTTACAGCGATTTTTAATTGACTCCTGTTAAACCAATCTCGTAACATTATTGTGTAACCGATTTAATTTGATCAGCCTTACCTAGGGTAACAGCCCTATAGTGTCTTATTATTCTAAATTATTGAATTTATTGATCAAATTTACTAATGAAAAATGAAGCATACATTTATTAAGACTAGGCTGCCCTGCAGATATTAGGCTACAATATGCAGATTTAAATATACCATTTATCAAATAATCTGTTTATTTTTAGGTTACACATTACATTGTTTAAAAAATAAAAATCAAATGTGACCCGCTCTGGCGAAATGAGTCGGAAGTTGCAACCTTCCATTTTAAGATATGGGCCGATTATGTGGAAAAACCATGAAATAACAAAAAAAAATATATATATATATATATATTTGCTAATTTCAAAGAACAGACATTCAAAAATAATCTCACAGGGTTTCGTAGTCGAGATAATTGAGTAAAGGTATTTAAATAACGATTAAAGTTGTCAAAGCTTTAAATTCGCTGAAATAAACATTGCTCTTCTCAACTCCCCTCGTCACCTCTGAGCATTTCCCGGGTATCCCCTGAAACGTTGAACTCACTGGAGGCTTCTAAAAGTAATACTCACCGGATGAAGAAGGGTTGACTCTCTCCAGAACATAAAATCTTTATTTTATTTTCCGTGTTCGCATTTATGAGGAAAAACAATCCAATTGTGACCGTTCTCTGGAAGCAGCACTAAAACTTTCACATAGCTTAAACATGCAAGCACAAAGCCTTTCTTTAAAGTAAATTTCGTTTTAAAATAATTATCTTAATTTAAATCAATGTTTCATCAACCAATTACTAGGATTTAATAATAAGAAATAAATTGCAGACAATAGAGGCTAGGCCTAATCACGACGCGGAGACGCGCGGCACGTGAACTGAAGCTTGTCTCATGAACCGAAAGTCAGCGTATAAGGTATCCTCACAGACATATATATTGAAATGTCTACTCTTAAAGACAACCATTCAAAATGAAAGAAAACAGACTGCTCTCTGCTTATGTGGGCTAATCCGTATGAAAACTGAATTTCTCTCTGACTCCTCTTCAATCTTTCTGATTTTAGAAAATTTTTTTAAAAGTGACTTTTTAATTATTTATTTCAAAAAAATTAAAAATAAGTTGAGTTTCAGCCTCGTTAAATTGCATTTATATATGTTAATCTATTTGGTCAAATTAAGCTATATAAAATAAATAGTTTATCCCTTAAAATGCTATGGATTTTGAAAGATATAAAAAAAAAAAAAAACGGGCAAAAAAACTTTAAAAGCGATTTTCTTAGGTTTTCAATTGGAAAAAAGGGCAGACGACCAGAATTCAAATCTGTATATCTTTACAATCATTCAAGGTATGACCAAGGTATCATTTGAAAGCTTACAGTGTCCTCTTTCCATTAATATCAAAATCTCAATTTTTAAATTTGGGTCACTGTGACTAATTTTGCTGGATCAGGTCGGTCACAAATGTGTTTTTTATTGTAGTATTATTTTATACAGAAATACATTATAATATATATAATATACAAAATATAACCGTGGGCGCGATTAAACAGTGTTACAATAAAACTCAACATTTGTGTTTTTTAAAAATAAATTCAAATAATACAAATCCCGAAATTGCGCTAATTTTAAAATTAAACTAAAACTCATGGCTGCACAAGCATTCATAACTGTGCGCGCCAACAGCGAGGAACCAGCAGAACAGAGTGAACGTTCATTCTGTTTAGTTCAATCCTACTTAATAGGAATTTATTTAAAATGCTTGCTCTACTCCACAACATTAATGTCTTGTGCGGATATCTGTATTTTGACTTTCGGTTTTAAGTAAGCGATTTAAAAAGTTCCCGAGTCCCAGCGGAGTCACACGTTGATTAACCGGTGGGAATATACACAATAGGCCTAACTGATATTGAACACAAGAGGGCAGTATAGCACTACGTATGACTCAGATTATTTTTTCTTCTTCTGAATTTTACAACCATTCTGGCTGTTTTTGAACGTAAACATAATTCTTAAATGAAAAAAGGAAAAACTGGTTTAATTATAATATTTGTATAATTTAATTTAGAAACAAATGATGTATAATTACATTTTTAGAAGATATGAGGCTTTTAGTGTTTACTTTTTTTGACATTACTTTAATCTTTTGCCAAAGTTGCACATGCCTACTGGCTAATAAATGTGATGTATCTGTCTGAGTTTCAAGCAATTTCAAGCATTTGCTAAGAGTCCCAAAAGTATCAAAAAAGAATGTTAAAGTTTGATTTGTTGCCACAGCAACAGTATCAAAGATATCAAGAATCCATTCACAGGTCTACATCTGCTGTATTTTTTACATTATACAGATGAAGTTTGAAGCAAATCGGTTAAAAATAAGAGA
>NW_024121319.1:57207-165040 GCF_016745375.1 Pimephales promelas | reverse complement strand
GGTGTGGCGCAGTTACGCTATGCAAATTCCGCAACCCATGGCATTTTATATTGAGCGAAGTCAAATTGACGTTCAGTTCTCTGGACTCTCTAGGTCAATAATTATCAAAACAAATGATGAACTTTACCATTTGGGTAGCTTTAACAGGGTCGTTTAGAAAATGGGTGTGCAAAATACACTCAAAATCCTATAAAGAAAATTGGGTGAGAACATGCATCAACGCTATAACTGTTATAGAGCTTTACAAACCATATATTTTCTATTGTTAATTGACTATATTGGCTGTAAAGGGTATTTTTTAATTTCTTATCTAGGTAGCTGCAGAGAATACACAATACCACGTTAAATATTTTGTAATAGAAGGACAGTGATTTACAACATGATCACTGTTTTATTATTATTATTATTATTATTATTATATGTATTTTTCATTGTTAATGATTATGCCATCACAACCAGTATGATGTAATTTTCCTGGAGATTGGCTCAAAAGTTACGACCATTTTAAAGCTACAGGATGACTTTAGTGTATGATAAAAATTGATTAAGTAATCTGTTATACAGCTTGCCGTCATGCATTTGGCAAAGGGGGCTTATCTTGAGAACAAGGCTTATCTACACCCCTCACAAGAGGCATCTAATGACATTTATGTGCTTCCAAACTAATTACACTGGAGTACACCAACGACAAGCAAAAGAGAAATTAAATTAACACTCAAGCTAAGCATTTATCAGTATGTTAAACAGTTTTCTAATCCTTGAAGAGAGTGTGTGAGCTCTATTACTCGACTCTAATGAGGGCTGGCCTGAGCGTGTGCAGCACACCGAGAGGACTATCACTCGTCTTCTGAAGATCTGACTGTCACATTGGAAAGAAGCCCAGACAATTGTCCCATCTGGACCCTTTACACATCTGGTGTCATCACTCTCTCTATATACTTCAGTTCATTGTCTATATGACTAGTGGGAGAAATATAAAGAGAAGAGCACCAGATGTTGCTCATTTCATGCAATCTTAAAACTGTGAATCATTGTGCGCCAGTATATTGGGTCCGGGCGTGGTCTATTAAAGTGCAATCAATTGAAATCCTGTCACTTTCTGACACTTTCTAGAAAGGTAACAAATATTTGCTACAGTTGATACTGTTATGTTATACTTCAAGTTAAACATTTTATTTAGTAGAGGAATGTAGGAGATATTGTTGGAAGACCCTTTGTTAGCCCATTGAGGTTGGATGCAGGGGCTTTGCAAGACATGCAAGTCATTACATCGGGCAAAATCTTTGGCATCAGAGCCACAGGGTTGCAGGAAAGAAGAGCCACCAAGAACATAATTGAAGCTGCAGAGAAAGCATTGAGGTGTCTGTGGATTAAGAAGGGTGAACCATGGTGTAGTGTGCCATTTACACTGATCACCCCAGCTCGGTCGCCTGGGTGAGGGTGTCTGATGATCTAAGACCTGAAACACCCCATGACTGATGGTGTGTCCAAAGAACCCAAGTTGGTGTTTCAAGAAATTAACATTTAAAATTTTTACTTAATTTTTTAAGGTTGTTTTATTTTATTTGAGCTGTATTTCATTTACCATACATTATTGTAATAGTTTAGTTAATGACAAAAACAAAGGATCTAACCAAGTATTAAATAAGCGGATTTACTTTGTATGCATATGCCAGAAACAGTAACAGGGTTGAGCTTCTTTTTTTTTTTTTTAAACGTACTTATTTGGGACAAATGCTTGCTTGTAGTTGATGATGAACATATGTATCTCATAATTCAAACAAGTCGATGAACTAATGAAATCAGTTTTCCTTTGGTAACAGAGTTGTAAATTTAACCCAAATGCATACATGCTTGCCAACCCTCCCGATTTTTCCGGGAGATTCCCGAATTTCAAAGGCCCTCCCTAAAATCTCCCGGACCGACCTTTCTCCCGAATTTCTCCCGATTTCCACCCACACAACCATCCATCACTGGGCGCCGTTTCAGACCGAACAATAATAGGGGAAAGGGAAGAAAGAAGAGACCATGGCGAATAAAAAGAGAAAATATGCCTGCAAATTCCTAACTGAATGGAAAAAAGAATTCACAATTCATCCAGGGCAGCTCGAAGGGATATCCCGGACCCCTGCCGGTTAGTTATTTTTCCAGGGAAACTCCCGTAATTTGCATGGCCGAAACTCCTTTATGAATAATCCAACCAATATGTTTGTCTAATGTTGACCAGTTGCCAGATTTGATTATATTCACACAATCCACAGACCATAGCACACAACTGAAGTTATTGGCTACATTCCGAGGCCAGACAGACTCACGGAGGCGATTCTCACAACTCGCACTTTATTCCCAAATCTAACCCGTGTATTCGTTACTTAATAAACAAAATAAGATAATAATGAGCATCAAACATGATATACCCGCATACATGGGGTGTCCGCATAGACAGTAAAAGGGGTGTTCGAGGCACACGGCACATACAAAACAACACTGCCGACAGTTCAACAAGGAGCGCACAGCTCTTAAAGGGGCCACACCTTATTTGTACTCGCCCATAACCCCGCACCCCCCCCCCAAAAAAAAAAAAAAAAAACTCCCGTATTTTGAAAACCAAATGTTGGCAATTATGCCCAAATGACAGCCCATTCTCATCCCAAGGCGTCATATACTGACGCTTTTGCCAATGCATATACATCCAACGCACATGGCACCCTTTAGCGTCAATATGAAAAGCAGATATACAGTATATGGGCCAGAAGGCGCCTCCTAGTGGTCTAACCCTAACACTACCCCAGACCAAAACCTACCCATAACCAAAGCATGTTATATTGACGCGAAAGGGTGCCATGTGTGTCGGATTTAGACGCAATTTCAAAAGCGTCATCTATATGACGCCCTGGGATGAGAATGCGTTGCAAATGAAGATGCTACTCAGTAGGGGCTAGCTAATTTAAAAACACAGTTTGTAGTTATTGATATAATTAGAAGAAAAAAAATCCTGCATAAACTTCAGTAACAGGGTTGAATGTTACAGGGTCAAAATACAATGATGTTTAAATGAAGCACAAACGTGCTTGATGTGCGAGAAGCAGTGGGTTTTGTTTTTGCATTTCACGCAAGCAAGAACCAGACATTTTTGTTCTCACCCAGCTTCCGTTTACCACATTTGCTATATGTGTATGCTTTGATCAATCTTTATCTGTGAATCAAAGCCTAAATTAAATCATGTATCTTCAGAAGACTTCATTTGACTGTTTTTTTTTAAGGCATCAAGGTTTTGTTGGAATTGACTTTTAATGGTTGGACAGAAATCTCTCAGCTTTCATTTAAAATATATTTTGTTTCAAATATGAAAAAAAAAGCATATTGGTTTGGAACAGCATGAGGGTGAGTAATTGATGACCCTTTAAAGTTGTGAGGGGGAAAAGCCATTACATTAGCATTTAGAAATGTGCATTTCTAAATGCTAGAATGTGATGTTTTTGGGGGTTTTTTTGTAGTTGTTTTTTTTTTTTTTTTTCATTTACAGATGATATTCTGTTGTCGGTGTGTCCTTCAAGCTCAAACACGCTCCCAATAGTCATACTGGAAAACTGCTTCATTATGTAATTAGCATGTGATTGGGTAGGCGAGAGAAAATGCACTGTGATTCCATGCCTTAATCATTTAGTCACAGCGCTGCGCTATTTGTGATGGGCTCGAAAGGGGAACCGCCACTCTGTGTGAGGTTTCTAATGTGACTGATACTACGTTTGAAGTGAAAGCCGCAGACAGCGAACCACTACTGCACTGATTTAACAGCATGTGTCCAATCCTTGTTGATTTAAAGAGCCTGGACTCAACCTCTCGTGTGAGGGTCGATTTTGATTATGTTAGATTTATGATATTGGATGATAAAATGGTGCAGAGATTTGGTATTGATGAGGTTATATTGGATCATATTTGTGGGTCAGTGGTGAAGAGATTTGATATTGACGGGACTAAATTTGATCATATTATGGGTGAACAGGGCAGAGATGCTGTTTATTCGATATAGTAGAGTGAGATTTGATTGTGCCAGTGTGTGATTAATGATTCGATGGTTGTATTTATAAGAAAAGTGATTATGATGTAGATAAAAAGGAACGTTGTCATGTGTTGTTTTGCAAGCTCATTGTATGCGATCTATAAGTAAACATGTTAAAGTATTAGTGTACTGAAGGGTTGACCTGTTGCTGTTGATAGAACATTATGTGGGCCAGGGAAATACCCCAGGCACATCATTTGTTATGACAATCCTTTTGTTATTTTACATCCCAGCCCATGCACACAACCAAGTCTTTGACCTACAATTTTTTTCTTTTTCAAAAATCTGTTACACTCAAATGTACATCGCACTAAGGGAGATAAAGCTCTTCTGCAAATACCATTTCGTAGCAGCTTTAAAGTTGAATTTTACAACACAATAGACTGGTTTTGAGTATGGCCAGTTGCATGTATAATTGCTTCAGTAAGAAGCAGTAGAAATGTCAGGAATGTGCTTAAAAATATAACAATATAAAAATATAACATATACATTGACTGTGGTTCTATCATAAAATACATAATAGAATCAAAAGACACTACACAAGACAGTAATAATCATTCACACAATGTCCTGGGGGTGCATACATTTATAGATCAGTTTGATCAGTTTTAAAGATTATGTGTTACACATAACAAATATTTGTGTCTGATTGGTCTCAGTCTTTGCAACAACAAAGAAACAAAATCATTGAAAATAAGAGCCAAAACAAATATTGGGTAACACTTTACAATACAGATGCACTAATATGCATTAATTCATACTTAACTAATGCACAGATAATCATGAGTTAATGTATAACTCATGGAGAAACCATTAATTAATGATTACTGCATCAGCAACTAATAAAGAGTCTATATCTCATAGATTAAGTAAAACATGAATTGCTATCAATTCAATGTGTCATTGTGTATTAATTCCTTAATAACATATTTTATTAGTGTAAATTAATGTGTTAATTACCCCAATTAGTCAAAGCTATTCACTTCAACTTTCACTTGTCTGCTTTAATTAATCAGTAGCTAATGATTAGCAAAGGTATCATTATGTTATGACTTTACTTGATGGGGCACATCATTATTAACTAGTCATTTAGTAATTGTAGTAATTTGCTCATGAATTTGCACTAACAATGAAGTAATTAATTATGTATTGATGCATATCAGTGTGCCTGTCATATTATCTGGAAGTTGAAATACAAGGTTTTGGCTCATTCTGGTAATTAACATATTAATTAACACTATTAGTTAAAAAAATTTGTTATTATGGAATTAATTCACAATTACATATTTAATGACTAACAAGTTATGTATGAACTAATACATTAACCTTACAGACTCTTAATTAGTTCCTAATGTGGTAATCATTAATGAATAGCTTAAATAATCATTAGTTATACATTAATTCAGTATTATCTGTGCATTAGTTAAGCATGAATTAATGCGTATTAGTGCACCCGTATTGTAAATCGTTACCAAATATTGTATCAACATTTTTACATTCAGAAACAAACTATCTGGGAAATCAGACATTAAAACCTCCATGGATATTTTGTAAATAGCACATATAGCATCTAAAAAAAACAAAAACGCCGAAGCACACTCTCTAGAGCCGGCAGTGGGGCGTTTTCAGAAGAGCGCTGGTGTTTTCAGCTGGCTACAAACACTTCGGTGGAAACGCGGCCTTATATTCAAAAGAGTTATTTCTATTGATTTCCGAGAGAGATATTTCAAACTGCTTGATTTGCATTAACTGATTTGCCTTTTCCTGGTTTGGCAGCGTTGTTAGCAGACATTCTTTGTAGGTCTTTTCAAGATATGAATGCCTGTCCTTCTTTTATGCCTTGTGGACAAGTATTGATGCCTCTGTGAGCTTCTTTTGTCTGTTTAGTATATTTAATGCCACTTTTTTTTCAGTGGTGATTAAGCTAATTGCTGTTTGCTAATGTATGTGAAGCCTGAGCGACAGGCTGTCATGGCCAGCTATTCTTTAGTAATTACTCGTACCTTTCAGAGAGCTTTTTAGGTTTCTAAAGCACAGATCTAAGGCATTGTTTCAGTAATGGCACCGTAAGTGCTGTCAGACCGAGCTGTCTGGCATATTTGTCAGGGTTTGACAGATAAACCGGTTTGCAAATCTCCACAATTAACCATCCTAACTAAATTAAAATTGCCACCCTATTGCTGTCCAATGCCCTTGTCTTGGAAAGTGGCTAAAGTATCTGTGTGTGTTTCTCATGAGCGATCCCTTTTGATAAAGTGCAATCGCAAACTGTACTTGCAGATGTTATAATATTAATAGGCCTATAATAAAAGACCACTTAAGTGTACTTAAAGGAGTAGCTCACTTTTCAAAAAAACTTTTGCTGATAATTTACTCACCCCCATGTCATCCAAGATGTCCATGTCTTTCTTTCTTCAGTCGAAAAGAAATTAAGGTTTTTGATGAAAACATTCCAGGATTTCAAGGTCCAGGTTCAAGGTCCGAAAGACAGTTTCAGTGCAAACCGCAAACTGTTCAAAGGGCTTTAACAGATTCCAGATGATGAATAAGGGTTTTATCAAGCGAAACGATAGCTAATTTTTAAAAAATAAATAAATAAATAACAAAGTTTAAGTTTTATAAGCTCAAATGGTCGCCTTGCTCTGTTCTGTGATGCACGTTCGTGACTCAACGTTCGTCATCAAAATGAACAAGTCTTTTTCCAAGTCAATTCGTTTGTTTCGTTCGTTGAATGAACCAAATGACTCGGATAAAGATTTGTTCCATTTGATGAACGAGTTCGAACAGGAGAGTCACAAACGTGCGTCACAGGACAGAGTAAGGCGACCATTTGAGCTTATAAAACTTAAACTTTGTTATTTATTTATTAAATGAGCGATCGTTTCGCTTGATAAGACCCTTATTCATCGTCTGGAATGGTTTAAAGCCCTTTGAACAGTTTGCACTGAAACGGTCTTTTGGACCTTGAACCGTTTGGTTCCCATTGAAGTCCATTATATGGAGAAAAATCCTGGAATGTTTTCATCAAAAACCTTAATTTCTTTTCGACTGAAGAAAGACATGGACATCTTGGATGACATGGGGGTGAGTAAATTATCAGCAAAAGTTTTTTTTTGAGTTTTGTGCTGGAAGGCAGCATGCTAAGAAGGCAAAATTGTTCAGTGAAAATTCACCCAATAACGTTTAATGTGGACATATAAGGATGCATTGATTAAAAAAATATATATACTTTTTGGCATTAATGCACTGCACGTATCAGTTTCTACTACACTGGGGCTGTTAAAGCCATATTATTTATGATGCAATGTCCATAATATTGTAAGAAAATTCAATTGTACCCAAGGGAATTGCCCGAACTAAAGTAAAAGGTAAGCTTTGTGCTTTGAAATGGAAATTTATAAGCATTTTATGTTTTATTCTATTGCATTGCTTGTAAAATCATACCATACAGTCAAGTCAAGTCACCTTTATTTATATAGCGCTTTTTTTTTAGCACTTTTCAGTCTTATGCACTCCTCTTCAAGTAAAGTGTTACCCCCTGTTTCAAAGCAGCTTTACAGTGAAAACAGGAAAAAATAATGAACAAAATAGTGTCATTGTCCAGCTTAAGTGAGTTCAGTGATGGTTAATTTTTGTTGTAAAAAAGTTATCAATTTAGTCAATTTGTATAAATAACCGCTCTGGAGAAAACACTGATGTCATCGTCCAGCTAAGTTCTCATATAATGGTTTCGATGCAGGCAGATGAGTAATGTTGAATATTAAGTGTCCCCCAACTAAGCAAGCCAAAAGCCAATGGCAACAGTGGCAAGTAACCAACAATCTTCATCCTGCGGTCACAGAATATCATATAATCACACAGACAAAGTCATCTCACCCCTCAAAACTGAGAACAAGACAGGGTGTACCACAACTCAGTCATAACAGTCCAAATTTGATTCATAGATTGTTTACTTTTGATGCTTTTATCATGCAAAGGGATTCATTTGCTCATCATTTATGAGCTCTTCACATATGAGCTGACTCACAAAGAACAAACTTAAGACATGAATGTAAAGCAGTCCATCACTGAGAAATAATTTTAGCAGCAAAACAAAGAATGTGTCATTTCATTCCCACCCTCAATTTGATATTCTCGAAAATGTTAGACTTCTCAGATTTGTTTTTGTCTAATTGCAGGCCTTTTTCTCAGCAGTGAGGAGTGAATTGACATTTTAACACAATTAAAAGAAGTAAAATCAAAGACAAGAGACAAATCTTAGAAGACTGCCCTGCTTTATTGTTCCAGAAATTTGAAAAAAGGCAATGCTGAGTATAACTAATTGATTTTGTAATATTGCAACATTGATATGTTTTCACAAACATTGAATGTGAATCAAAACCAAAATAAACATTGTTCAAAAGGAGTTTTTTACTAAGGATCATTATCTATGGAAACTTGAGACAGACATTTTCTAAGTATAGCATAACTTAATTATTAGCCTATAGAGTTCTCACCCTAATAAAACATACATAAATAGCAGTAACAAGAATAGTTCATGCAATCATATGATTGAATAATTAACTACTCAAATAATTCAACTGTGATTCACAATCTTGGACATTCAACTTATTGCAAATTATTAAATTAAAGCATTAATAAAAAAATACAAAAAAAAATATCTGAAAGCATAGAGCATATTTTGTAATATAAAATGCAATCAAATGTTAGGAAATAATACAACATGTAAAGAATACCAGTGGAATGGTATGATATCTTTTAAATTTCTATAAATAAATAAATAAATATTTATCTAAATGGGTTTTTTTTTTCCAAAAAACTGCATTTTGTAAAATTCAATTTATATATATATATATATATATATATATATTTGTATTGTTGGAAGTTTGACACTTTATTTCTGTCATTTCTGTCTATGTGTTCTGTGATGTTTCTGATTTTGAGTCGATTTTGAGTGCGGGGTCCCCGAAGACCATGAGTGAGACTATTTTTGTCACGCCAACATAAAAACAGATATCATTCCAATTTATTATTATTATTATTTTATTTTTATTTTTTTATCTAGACAGTGTTGAGAGATGTAGAAAGTTTCATACCATTTAGACAAGGAGAACATTTTTTTTTTTTTTTTTAATTTGTGCAAAAGTCATTTGGGGTCCAACAGACCCCACGGACTATCAGAGGGTTAATATTAACTAGTTGCTTATTAGGATATTTGCTGTTATTAGTACATATAAAAGGACATATCAATGTCTTATTTCTGCATGGCCATGAGCTTACCCAATACCTAAACTTAACTACCTTATTAGGTTAAAGTATTTGGGTTTATAGAGGCAAAAGTCCTAGTTAATAGTAAAAAGTAAGAATGGACCCAAGTCTAAAGTGTGACTTTTAATCTCACAATTCTGATTTGTTTTTTGTTTTTTTGTTTTTTTTTTTGTTTGTTTTTTTTTTAATTGAGATACAAACTTGGGATTGCAAGAAAAAAAGAAAAGGTCTCACAATTCTAAGAAAAAAAAAGACTATTGCGAGATATAAACTCGCTATTCTGACTAGTATTATTTCACTCAATTCAGCGACTACAACTCACAATTCTGATTTTTTTTTATTATAGATATAAAGTTTGAATTTTGAATTATAAACTCTCAGCTGCATGAAAAAAAAGAGTCAGAATTGTGAGAAAAAGTCAAAATTATCTTTTTTTTATTGGGGTAACACGCTTCCATAAATACCTAAAAAAAGGAAATCATAATCTGGCATTTGAACATATGCTGTGACTCTTGGCTTGTATTCACACGCTAATCCTGAATAAATTAGATGTCATTCTGTGGGCATTGTCAAGGGTCAACAATAGACTGCTATGTCCAAGTGTTCATTGCTAATATAATAGAGTGTATGTCCATTCTCTTGCTGTTTTTTTTTTTTTATTTTTTATTTTTTTTTAAAAACCTCTTCTTAGTGCCAGTGGCAGTTTTTAGCCAAACTCTCTATGTGAATCCACATCTGCTCATACACAGCTGCTGTCTATGCTGCCTATTGGCTTATTGCATGGAATCGGTGCTTTTAGTGGCTAATAGGGGATGGATATGAGTTCCCTCCAATACTTACATTTTAATCTCAGGGGGGCGTGAAAACTTGTTATGCCTTTTGGCCATTCATTTACACGACAATGGCATTTTGGGGGCCTGAAAACAAACTTTTCAAAGTGCAAGTTTTTAAAAACAATATGTCTCTGTGTAAACTTCAAAAACATCACATTGTTCAAGGACAAGTTCGATATTTTACAATTAAAGCCCTGTTTTAAGATCGTTTCTGATGAAATAGAATGGTTAAGATTGTTTTTTAGACAGATGCTGCTGGCCCGAGAGTTTTCAGTTTCTGTGGTTGTGGTAGTGTCTTTACTACAGTAAGTGACATCGCCAACTACTGGCCTGGCATGGATAATACAGCGTTTTTAATCGTTTTTTGTGATTTTGACAACGTTGTCGTCAGTTGGTCCAAAATGCAAAGGAAAAACTGTTTTTATTACATTGTTGTCATGCCCTCAGAGATCCGTGAAAGGATCTTGACAGTTCTCAAATGGTAGGTCGAGAGTAATGCCGGGTACACACTATTGTTTGGATCCCTGTTCTTCTGAGACTAAACGACTGTCTGGTGTCAAATTTAGTTGCTGATGTGTGCACATTTCATGATGGATCGGTGACAGGAGGTCACACGTTACACATTCCAATAGTAAGAATTACTAATTTACAGGCAAAGAGAAATTATGCAAGAGACTGGATTCATTCCTTGCGATCCAAGTTGTCTGTGTGCTGATGGCAAAAAACAAAACAAAAAAAAAAACAAGAAGAATATGAAGAAGAGAATGGTTGTTTGCAGAAGCCATGCTTGCTGACGTTCTGTTGCAGGTCTATAGGCCAATTCCCAACACACAGACAAACACCAACAGACACCTGCCGGCATCTGTGTTGGTGTTGGTTGGGGTTTGTTTTCACCTAAACATCAACGCATTCTCACCCCAAGGCGTCACCTTTGACCATGCTTCAATATTTGACGTTTTAGGCGCCCTTTAGCGTCACTTACATGACGCGATCCTACGGCGTCATCTAACTGACGCTAAAGGAAAGCGTCAGTTAGAGGACGCGGTTAGGTTTAGGTGTGGGGTGGGGGTAGGGTACACGCGATCCTAGGACGTCATCTAACTGACGCTAAAGGGCGCCTAAAGCGTCAGATATTGAAGCATGTCCAAATGCTTCCCAAGGCGTCAGTTAGGTGACGCCTTGGGAGTGAGAATGGGCTGTAAACATAGACAATATGTTGGGACAGTGTGAACATGACCGTTCTTTTTCATAAAATTCTAAATCCAACTGCCAACTTGTTTGTTGGTGTTTGTTGGCATTTGTCTGTGTGGTGTGAACTGGCCTTATGAATAGGGTTGGGTATCGTTTGAATTTGAACGATTCTGATTCCGATTCCGATTCCTTGTTTCGATTCCGGTTCCTAACGATTCTCAATTCCGATTCTTTTAAGAGGCAGGGTCAAAAAAGTTTAGCTAACCTTGCTAACCAACGGTCTTTCGGAAGGAAATAATCCTTTCTGAAGGAAATACTCCTTCTGTCACAAATACTCCTTTTGACACATTTTTGCATTTTGCCGAGATTTCGTTATTTTTAGAAAAGTGAAGCCACACTTTGGACCGCCGACGTAAGCTACTAATGTTCGACTTGCGTGGTTATGCCAACACTTCCGGTAGACGCTTCTTCGTTGGTGTTGTTCAGTGGTTTCTTCTTCCGCTCGGCGGACTGTGAATAGCGAAACTAGGAATCGAAATTTTAACTTTTGAACGATTCCGGGAAAAACGAAAAGTTAGTCCCGGTTCCAATCGATACTCGATTCTCGATACCCAACCCTACTTATGAACCCCCTGAAGTTTCCCTGTACGTGTATCTTACTCTCTCATTGGCTGTAGGTCGCCGTCGATATAATTTCCAGCCAAAGCACATTTCACATATTTAGCATGCTAAATATCTCACGGGCATCTGCGACATATCAAAGCTTCTCTCCGATTGTGTTTTTGATAATTCACACACGCAATTGTCACTCACACGGACAGGCACCGATTTGCTAGGGCAATGAAGAAAGTGCATTCTGGGAGTTGTTGTCTTTCATCCACATAAGCCAAACAATACATGTTCTGGCTTTTCTCAGTCTAGAGAGCTCCAAATTCAAAAGTAATTTCACATTTCTTCTACATAAATAACCCATTTTAAATACACATTCACCTTTCCAGAGGTGAAATATTGCTTTAATATTAAAAATCAAGTATGCTGGGTTAAATAATCAACCCAATTTGCTTTGTAAAATGAACTCAACATGAGTGTTGTTCTATATTTACCCAGCCCTTGGGTTGGAAAAACAACCCAGTGTTGTTGTTTTTTTAGAGTGTATAGGCAACAAGTACCAGGATGTTACTGTAGATTCTAGAGTGTGCAGCCACATGAATACAGTAGGCAGTATAAAGTGTAGCACATCACTGAATCCTAAAACAATTAATTAATGAATCTTTTCCCATAACTACATGCCTCTTTGAGTTGTGAAATAGTTATCTTTGTGCACTTTGGCTTTGACCCTGAAGTTTCTTTTCATGTACTATGAATACTGCTAATGAATTTCTAGAATGTTTACTCAAGTTGAAGGACATATTAATGCATTAAAGAAACATTTTACAGAGAAAAAAAATAAATAAATCCCCAAATGTGCATGAGTTAGTTTCTTCAGTGGAATAGAAAAAGTGAATTTCTGAAGAGTACCCTGATGTTACCATAATGAAAATGAATGAGGACTGAAGCTGTCAAACTTTCAAATTAAAAAAAAAAAAAAAATGCAGTTATCAGTTCTAAAAGGAAGTTTTCATCTGTTCAGTGATTCCCTTGTGAAAAAGAAGTACACTTCTTAGAAAACTTTTAAAAGAGTACTTATCACGGAAATAATATACATTTATACTCTTATGTGCATTTGATTTACACTTAAATGAACGTGTCGGTAACATATGTAACCCGAGTTGCATGCTGCGTCAGCGCTCTGGGAACGCCTCTGCGTGTGTGCGTCCTGAAGTACGTATGGCAACAGTCCAATGGAGAGTCATAGGTGGGTGACGTAATCGACCAGGAAACTATAAAGCACCCTGAAAACACAAGCGTGACAGCTTCTGAGAGGCCGAAGCAAGTGCAAGCGGGCATGCCGGGAGTATGGCAGAACAACGCAGCGTCTCGTTTCCTCTTCAGGGAACTAGGGTTACATATATAACCAAGACGTTCCATTTCAAAGGAACTCGTGCTGTGTCAATGCTGTGGGAATGCTAATACCTACATTGCCATAAGAACAAGTGCCCATCATGTGAAATCAGAGCGCACAGAGGAAGAGAACACCTGGAGTGGAGCTGAGGTCCAAGTCATAGATCCTAACAAACGTGTGCGGTGAGGACCATCCTGGCGCATCACAAACATCAAGCAAGCCTCGACCACCCACTTGCTCATCCTCTGTTTAGATGCAGGACACCCCTTCCTGGGTGGTCCAAAACAAACAAACAACTGCTCAGACTTCCTCAAGAGGGCAGATTTAGCAGATTTAGTTTCTCTTGGTCTGACGTCAGAAATGGAGGAGGACAGAAGGCCTGCAGAATTATATGTCTAACAACATTAGTAGGAACCTTAGAAACATAGTCCATGTAGGCAGGACCCCTACAAATCGAGGTAGCCAATACCTGAACTGTATAGTGTAACAGCTTTCAATCGTTTGCAGGACCCAACGAGATATTTGGTTGGGGCGGCAGTGGCTCAGTGGTTCATGTATTGTTGACAAACCAAAAGGTTGGTGGTTCAATCCCCGATTCCACTTGACCAAGTGTCGAGGTGTCCAAGACACCTAACCCCAGCTGCCCCCGACGACCTGGATGGTGCCTTGCATGGCTGACACCGCCGTTGGTGTATGAATGAGTGAGTGAATGTGAGGCAAATATAAAGCGCTTTGGTGGCCATTGGGTCTATGAAAGCGCTATATAAATGCAGTCCATTTATCATATTTTTGGAAGGCTTTTCCACTCTGCCAGAAAATCTAGAACGGTCCACCGGTAGGGAACAACTGGTTTGACTGCTCTGTGATCCTCCTCAGAGGCGCTCACTGGGACCGTCTACGCCCCGGCATGAAGGCGGGGTTGGCAGAACGGGCCCATGAAGGCACCGCGGGAGAACAGGCCGCGTGTAATGCGGTGAACACCTCTCTCCCACAGTGGGGGCCACCCTCAGTATACTGACACCAGTGGAGTCAGGACTTCTTCGAAGCCTTCTTGGCCATGATAACTGTCCTCAGATCAGTTTTACCAGAAGACGACGGCCTGGACTGCTCCCGCCCAGCAGTCCCTGGGACGTGAATCTTGAGTGGCATAAACTTCTGGAACACTGCCGCCTGCTTTTTCTCTCCCTGAAACCTATCGTTGACAGTGTTAACAGAGTCACCGAATAGGCCAGTAGGCGAAAGTGGGGCGCCCAGAAGAAAGGCTTTGTCTTTTTCTTTTATGCCGGAGAGGTTCAGCCATAAATGTCTCTCTGCGGCCACCAGGGCTGCCATAGTACGGCCCATTAGCTTGGCCGACTCCTTGTTGGCACGCAGAGATAAATCTGCAGCCTGACCTCCTCACTTTCACTCACGTCCTTAAGTAAGTCAGCCTGATGTACCTGCAAGATGGACATAGTATGCAGGCATGCCTCGGCCTGACCTGCCACCGAATAAGCTTTTCCCATTTAGTGCTTTTTTAACCGAATAAGCTTTTTGAATTTCTATGTGGCTTGGAGGGTAACGCTGGGGCTTTGAAGGACGATGCAGCTTTGGCGGAAACATGGCTAGCAAGCGCCTCTACCACCTTGGGCATTGCCACATAACCATTTAGCTTAGCCCCCACGATATTAGAATAAGTTAATGTCTAGGGGCTAAAAATCTGTTATGACACCGGCTTCTTCAATGACTTCGACACCTTGGTGTGGAGATCAGTGAAGAACGGCAAGCACCAGCGTGGAGGTTGTGTGCGAAAAGGCAATAATCTAGATTTCACTTTAGACTCGTGCAGCGCAGTCTCATCCCAAGAGGTCATACAACTGACGCTTTTGACCATACGTCAACATCCGCCTTTTTAGGGTACCCTTAAACGTCGGTTAGATGACGTTATCTAATCCTAACCCTACCCCAGACCTAAACCAACCCACATTGAAGGTAAAGCGTTAGTTGGATGACGCCCCAGGATCGTAAAAATAAATTTATTTAAACTAAAAAATAAATTGTTTTAAAAATAAATTATTTTTATACGTTAGACACTTTATTTCCACTTTTTTTTTCATTTTATTGAAAACAAATGCCTTTTCGATCCGATATGTGATGTGAAAAGGCAGTGGAGAGAGTTCAGCAAAAGACGGATTCGCATTCGGGTCAATTTACGTCAAAACTTCTGCCACTACAATATTGTCGACAATCCAGCATCTTCCAAAATTGTGTATGTCCCAATCAGAGTTAGTGTAAATAGACACTCCGTATTGGATTTAATTAAATTTGGATGTAGATTGACATTATGCATAACATTAGCCTACATTTAATTAGAAAATGTTTTGCATTGTCTATATAATCAAGCACTTTTAGCTTCTGCAGCTTTCTAAAGGTACATTCATCAATGTATTAGGACACATTTATCATGTATGACTGACAAGAAAAGAAAGACACATTTTACAATAGCAGCTGCATCTTGACCAGACTCTGTTCACTGACCTTCAAGTTCACTCTCACATATATCACTTGAAACAACAGCTCTTGAGCGTACATGATGACCTTCACCCTGTCTGTTCTATGTGTGGACGAGGACAAGCCACCCAGCTACATCATTTTCTTTCACATTATATTTTTCTCTCCCACTCGAAAAAGAAACCTCCATCTAAATGCAGCTTATCCCTGTTGGCAAGAGTTTATCTTTGTACTGGTTATATCCAACATATAGGCCCACTTGAAAAATGTGCCTCTACCTACATTTCTGCAAAACTCCAAAGCATACAAGGTCATGTTACAACATAAGAGTTAGTAAAATGCCAACTTTTTTCAAAACAACTTGTATTCCTTCTCACACAAATGTAATTAGTAAAGACTTATTTGCATGCATTTCCATGTAAAATACTATTTTATGACCACATGAACTAATATATTTTGACATTTGCACCACATGAACTGACACAAATGCTCACCTGGAACATAACACTCCACTTTTTTAACAAACAAAAATAGTCACAAAAGTTATTCAGTCAAGAACAGCAATTTTCTATTTTTATTTTGTGACTATAACTGGAGCTTAAACAGAAAACTCGCCAAGTTACAACATCAATGAAAGACAAACAAAAGGGCCTAAATACACACATAGTAATCACTAAACAAGACACACCTGTGAACATGATTTGACAATTACGACAATTATGACAACGTGAGACTCATAGATATCCATAATAAAGGTTAGATGTCTCGTCCGCACTGCTGGCCAATGGAGGTCGACGTCCGCACCAGGCGGCCATCTTGCCACAGTCAGCTTGCTCACTTGTTTTGATGGTGCTTGTACTTTTTAAATAACCATAGTTTGCTCGATTTTCAAACTGTTTAGTTTGTTATAAACGTCAGAGATGTAACAATGACACTGCACATGTATCAATAATAAGTGTATCAATAAGTAATCATCTAGATTTATAGCCATGTTATTAACGTTTGTAAGAAACCAAACCGTTTGTAAATCCGTCAAGATTTCAACAAGAAAAGGGTATTTGTGTTCGTGCTGATCACTCATCTTACATCAGGTACCACAGAGCCCGCCAGAAAGCTTGCCTGTGACAAGATGGCCGCCGGTGATGACGATTAGAGACTCTGCCGTAAGACATCTAGCCTTTATTATGTATATCTATGGGGTGAGACTAAAGGGGGTCACACACAGGATGAGAAGCACAGTGCCACGTTGCGCAGCGCCATGTCTTTAAAGTTCAAACACATTTTTTTCTCTAAGAGTGCACACACACCGGCGGCGCCATTCGATGTCTGTCCACGGCACCCAGCTACGGCTCAGGACCTTGTTCAAAACCCTGCCGTGCCACTGAGCGACATTTGCATAGTTTTATATTAAATTTACATTTATTTGTCTCAAATCGTCGGTGTGCGATACCTGGAGTTGACCTAGACATTGCGAGGCGCTGCGCTACTTGCTTCTTAAGAAAGCACATGACTGGATCACATGAGGGATGACGATTAGCCGTGTAATTCTGGTGTGACGCTTGGTATTATGCAAGTTATTACTACATTTCGCTGGGCATGAATCTGTGGACATTGTTGACAGTCAACAACAGACTGCTACACTTCCATTTGTTCATTGCTAAAATAATATTGAGGTCATGTCCATTCTTGCTGTTTTTAAAACAACCTCTTCCTCCTGCCGGCGGCAGCTTTGAGTCAAACTCTCCGAGTGGAGGCAGTGATATATAACTCATGTGCTCATACACAGCTGCTGTCCGTGCAGCCCAAAGGCTGTTATCTGAGGGGTCGGCGCTTTGACTGATGCTGGAGGCCAGAAATGAGTTCCAGTCTATTAAACTTAGCCAGTAAAAACTGTAATAAAATATGTGTTTTTGAGAGTTTTTAAGTTTTTGGTTTTGAGGTTGAATGTATGCGTGTGCTTGATAATATATTGAAATATTGTTGTTGTTGTTGTCGTTGATATTGAATTAGATCTTTCTTTTAGTTATAAATGAGTTTCAGAGTTGATTGTCGAGTGGAGGTTATTTATGAGTTTTAGTTTTTTTTTTCAGTTGAGATGTTTTTAGGGAACTCTTGATTTGATTTGGGGTTTGTTCCAGGGAGTGCTGTCGCAGCAGTATAACTGTGTTCCAGCTTTCTCCTCTGAGTCCTCTTCAAAATGGACAAGCCGTCTGGATTGAGCAGAAATAGATTGGTGTGAGACAAAAAGCAGGCAGGTGGGAGTTTTGTGCTTAGAGAAACTCAGAGCTACAGGGGGATGGGGGAGGGGGGGGTTGGAAATGATTAAAAACACAACCTCTTAAACCTCCTGAACTTTAGACCGAGAATGCTAAGGCATACCTTTTGAGTAAAAATTAGATTTGACTCATTTGATCGAATCATTCATTTTCCCAATCCTGCATTATTATAATGTTTTTACTGTTCAGTGGATGAATTTGGTCTTGTTTTAAACCTGAAGTTTATTTTTTTGCACCACTAGCTTTACTAAACAGAATTACAAAATTAGTAATTGTTTTTTTCTAAGCTGCTAGTAGATACATTTGGTGGTTATTATAACATAGTAATTTACTACAACAAAATGCCATTAACCAGTTAAAGGTGTCACATGCACTTTTACAAGTTGATTGTACTGAAATGTGTGTTGGCAGTGCCTGTACACGTACATCATGTAATGATAACAATTCATCAAGTGTTTGTTTTAATCTCCTTGTGTTTTCCCCTGCCTCAAATGAGCCTTTCGTTTTTGTGACTTCAATAAAAACAGATGCCCCTCCCACGATTGATGATTGACAGACGCGTTTCAACACATCCCCGCCCCTGAGTGAGCTGTCGTCATAGTTCGCTATTGTTGATACACTGCAGCAGAATGGCGTCCAAGCGATTGTGGTGTTCTGTTCTTGGATGT
This sequence comes from Pimephales promelas, assembly GCF_016745375.1. The sequence goes on along the minus strand of NW_024121319.1, from coordinate 146,249 downwards.
AATAACGAACACCGTCATTTTGATGTTCCTAAAACTGAACCGCTGAGGACACGGTGGCTGATTTTAGTTTTCGAAGGGAATATTCCCCACAATCATCATTTCTCACCAGACTGCTTTATAAATGAGGGTCAGTATAAAGCTTTTTTAGCTAAGAAGCTGCTCCTGAAAGAAGAATCGGTGCCAGCTATTCGTGTCCCTGCTGCACCTCCAGAAGAAGTGAGTGTAAAGTTGTATTAACCTATTATATCAATCTTTGAAAGTTGTTCATGACCATTAGCTGTAACATCAATCTGTCAATGAACTAACGTATACATCAGTAAACACATAGCTTTCACTACTCTACCCTGCCAGTACATACAAAAATAGATCACCGTGACTTTATTAACCAACCATTGAAAAAAACGTCCTGTACGAGCCTTAATCGCGAACTTCTTTGCGGCCGTCATCTTGTTCCGTGTCTGACTCCGGTTCAAACTGATACGGTTGCACAAATGTGTCCTCAGAGACTCCCGCTGCTATTCTTTCTCCAAAATATACCCTCAACTGTTGTCAAGGCAACACTCCACGTTGGTCAAAACACCTCAAAGAACAGAGGGGCGGGGTTGAGCAAAGCTCATTATCATTTAAAGGCATATGCACTAAAACGGCATTGTGTTTTCTTACAATACTAATGAGAAATTTTAATAAAAGTATATTACAATGTTTTTATTTACACTCGAAAGATTCATATTAACTTGTACAAAAATGCCATTATACGACCCCTTTCAGCAAGAATGCATTGGTCATGTTGATCACATTGCTGATTTCCTACAAAATGCTGAAACTAACTCATATCTCTTGGCACATATTGATAGATAGTATTACTGTTTGTCATGATCAGTGCCATCCATGATATTTCCAAACTCTGCTCTGAATCCATGAAATCTGAACTTTTCTTGACAGGTGACTGCACTGTGTGATTGAGTTGACCAAAGAAATCTTGTTTTGGGGAAATACTGTAACAGAGATTTTGAGATCTTGTCTCAGCTGCAATTAAAAGTATGTTAAATATTAAATAATGCTCTTGTTAAAAGTTTATTACAATTTAGGAATGATTTAATGTTGTTGATAGCAGTTACACGGCAAACACAAAGGGCTGAGACTCAGCACACACGGGAGGAATGCTTGAAGCAGTCAGCTGTTTCTGACTCAAATTTGGTTACTTGGATACAATAAATGTCAGTTTTCATCAGCTAAATTTATGAAGTAAATGATTGCTGATGTTGCGACTCTTTCCTTATGGTCATCAAAATCAAAAACAGTAATTGGTCATCAAAGCTCTAATGTTTGCAGTTTGAAACAATTAGTCCCATCAGTTCCTTGTTTAAAAAGCTTCAGATGGTAGTAAATGATATGCCTAGACAACAAATGTTGATTTGCATTGCTAATAGCGGTTTTAAATTGACACAGATTAGTTTTATTTGAAGAATGTGTTTATGCATGCAGTTTCGATCCTTCATGAAATTCAGTCATCAAAGATTCAATTACTGTTGATCAGAAAAAAAAGTAAATACTTTAGTTGGATACTGGTGAGGATTGCCTAATAGGCTGGGACACTGGAATACTGCCCCCTCCCTGCCCCACCCTGAACTTTCTTCATCATTGCTGCTTTTACCAGCACAGACACTGAATCATCGCCCTGCATAAACTGAGAGCTGTTATCAGTATTCCTGCCCAAACTCCCTCTCCCACCTCCACTATTTAAAACTGCCATTCCTCCAACTCTGTCTCAGCTTATTTCGTGCAGCCCTTCGTCTTCCCCGTGACACCTTGCTGCTTGGATAAGCCTTAGGTCAAGCTCTTACCAGCCTCTCATGAGCGTTAGGATCCTGTGGCCCCACCTCCAGCCCCCTAGTTCCACTTCTGTCCATCAACCTGTCAGCTCCGACTTGGCTCCACCAGAGACCCTCGGCCTTACGGCTCAACCTGGCTCCCTTGTCCAGTCGTCACCCTGCCTGCATCACAGACCTGTAAGCCTTCAGCAGAGCTCCGCCGTTCCACCCTTACGGCTTCAGCGAGCTCGTCCTTTCCTTCCAGCTCTGTCTAGGTCCTTGGTCATTCCGGCTCCACCTCCGTCCTTGGGTGCTCTTGTTACAAATGTCTCCGGTGCTAGCGGTGTCACTCCATTCCATCGGCTCTTCGTCATTGCCCTGGGATCCCCTGACATCCGCTTTGTCTGTCGGTCGTCCCAGAGGCCAGCCAAGCCTAAACCTTGGCTCCTCCCTCCATTGACGCCACAATGGCCTGCACCATCTGGCCACTCCTCCTGTGGTCACTCCCTCGATATTGCCAGCCCTTTACCAACTTCTCGTTCTCCTCCAAAGCCCCCAACTCCTTTGTCACAGTGTGAAGTTGAACCTCCCGGGAGGGGGCGTAATGTCACGGGTCTGTTTATTTAATTTCATTTTCATGGACTTTTAATTTGTTATTTTCAGTCGCATGTGTTGTGTTCCTTTGTTCAGTTTTCCTGATGCCTTATCAGTTTCGGTAGTTTATTTCCCTAATTTGATTTGTATTTAAAGGGGTCATGAACTGGCTTTTTAAATTTTATTATATTGTTGTCTGAGGTCAACTTATGACGTTCGCTTGGTTTTTGCATTCAAAAACATCAAAATGAATAAGTGATAGGCTATTTTCTTCCCTAGTTATAAAAACGCTCGGTTTTTATGGGCGTCTCGCACTGAAGACTTGGAAGTAAACGCCCACTGCTGTGAGTGGATAACAGTTTTGCATATTATAATGAGTTTCAACTCACCTGTCGATGCACGTGGGGGAAATTATTTTGAAAACGTCCAATGTTGTAAAATGGCAACCGGAATGATTCGCCCAAACATGTTCGACCCAAAGTCTGTGTGTTGCACCATTCCTGTCAGATCCAATATAGGCTACGTTCACACTGCAGGCTGAAACGACCTAATTCCGATTTTTTTGCCCCTATGTGACCTGTATCTGATTTTTTCATGACAGTCTGAACGACACAGATCCGATCTTTTCAAATGCGACCCAGGCCACTTGGGTATGTGGTCCAAATCCGATATGTATCCGATCTTTTGAAATGCGACTTCAATCTGAACGGCCAGGTCACATGTATCCGACCCGCACGTCATTGCACGCACCTGTAGCTAGCCAATACACGCTAACTCTAATGCGTTTCTGCACTGTTATGGGCCGCTGCAGACGAGTCTCTTCCTCAGAGTTATGCCTGAACGCGTTCATATACTGTATTACTGCCTGATGAACATTACTGTGAACACGTTCATTCTGGTGTCTGTGAACGTGCGCTCTCTCTCAGTATAACTTTGTACATAGGGTGCCAGATTGATTTCTATAGAGCCTTCCAGGCGAAAACCTAGCTAAAACACATGTAAACATGCTTTAAAATGTAGCGAAAAAACACCCAATCTGGCAACACCAGCCACCAGTGTCGCACCGCGGCCGCAGGTGACAAAGCAAGGAGCGCCGAGGACGCGCACTATCAATTAAACGGGGTTTATGACGAGGTCGGTGAGGATCAGAGAAATCTTACATTTATGGGCAAACTTTGCCCGTCGATAAAATAATTGTTGTCTGTGTTTGTATATGGGCTGTGGCAATAATAATAATAAAACAAAAGCTCGCAACCTATGGAAAAAAAGGACTATTCCGCAAAAAACAAGTGACGTCGTTGACCGTTGATTAATCTTCTGCGCATGCGGGTCACTTCTGGGTCATTTCACGTTCACACAGGAGATCACAAAAAGTCGCATTTAATTGGAAATGTGAACAGCCTTGCAAAAAAATCAAATTTTTTCAAAAAATCGGAATTGAGCATTAAGCCCTGCAGTGTGAACGTAGCCATAGACGGCACAGCACCGGTTAATCGGTCTGCAAATCCAGTCTTGTTTACAAAACAATCCTCAGTGAAATGAAGCGAACAGACGGACAATATTTTACCTCATCAGCTGGAACGTCATTAAAAATAAAGTTTATCCATGCAGCCCTATTGGAATCCAGAGGAAGCTTATGCAGCGACTGTGTTCTTCCACAACCAGGCGCTGCACAATATTCTGTATTGCTTGGTAGCTCTATCCGGTTTGTCATCACGAAGTAGGGCTATGTTATTTAGCTATGCATGTAATGCACAAATCAGTGGGCGGGGCTAAACTGGCCATGTTGATCTTCTTCTTCTGCGCAGGTGGTGTTTTATCCCCTTTGATGTCATAGTTCCCCACTCAGTCGTTTGCTGAGCCTGGTGATCTTTTATTGGACTAACAAGGACGTTTTCAGTTCTGAAACTTACAGGATATTTTTATAATATGATGACCTCTTAGATGTCAAAAGCTCAAGGAAAATTTGATTTCTCAGTTCATCACCCCTTTAAGTTGGAGTTTTTTCAGTGTTTAGTTATCCATTCTCTTTAATCCGAGATGGGTCAAAGAGGTGATCTATCCAGTTTGTAATTAAAGACTTTTAACATAATCTTCTTCGTCACCGTCTGCATCTACAACTATGCATGACATGAATATTCATGAATACGGATGATCAGATTGATTGGTTCTCGGATGTGAATTGGACGGTGGCGCTCCAGGTGGTGACTAAATTTACAGGCTGAAATTCTTATGTATATATGCACATCCTTCACGCAGCAAATGAGCAGTATCGAAGGGATTACTCATCCGACGTGTCTTGCCATTGTAAGTCACTCTAAATCAATTAACTCTGAATATCTGTCAAAGAAGGAAGAGAATTAAACAGCACTACATATCCCATTAAACTTTATCTGAGTCTGTTCACTCAGGAGTGTAGCAGTGGCTTAGCTCTCCACACTACTGAGACTTCAATCTAGATATTTTGCTCTTTAAACGTGATGTTGGTACACTCAGGGCCTTTATTATGTGACAGTCACCTTGCTTGTGTGTTGGGTTTTAAACACATTTCCGCGAGCACACAATAGCCTTTGAATAATGAAGTGAATTGAATCCAAGCTCTTTTCTAATCCCTCGCGGAGAGAGATGGTTCCCTCGGCTCTGCTGTTAAACCCCTCATAGAGAAAAGAGGGGATTTGCGCTCTTAATGCATATTGTAGCCCAAGAGTCTTGTGAATGAATGTGAATATTGTCTTTCACTTCAAGGAAGGACTCAGCGAGAGACACTTATTTGTGCAGGTGTAATTTCACAATGAATGTGCCCTTTTAACCTTGTATTGAAGGAATGGAGGACAACACAGTTGTTTCCATTGAATGATATTCAATGTTTATAATGACTACAGCTGTCCAGATTAAAAAAGGGATAAAAATGACACCATGGAAATGTCATAAAAATGCCATTCAACTTGTGTGATGCATTCCAAGACTTCCGAATCATATCAGTGAAGTCATAAATCACTAATAACCCTAATTTTTAAAACACCATTTTAAATTTAGTCTTTTAAATTTAAGATTGAACAGTTTATTTTAACCTTGTAATTAAATCTAAATAAATTATGCATACAATGTTTGCATATGTGTTTTTTTGTTGAGTATTCTATGTGACACATCAGGATTTTATAGCTAGAATATTATGATAGGAGCTCATGCTTGAGGAAAAAATACCTCAATTTAATTCAAAAACTGAGCAAAATTATACAATTTGGTGCAGTTGCTGATATTTATATGGCCTATATATGAAGAGTTCAGATGCAAAAGCCTCTAAATGCCATTTGAAATTTTCTTCTTTAATGATCAAACTTGTATATTTAAGTTCAGTAATTTCACTTAAATGACAATTAATAGGTAATCATCATTGCCATTTAAGTGAAATTACTGAACTTAAATATACAAGCTTGATAAAAATCATCATTAAAGAAGAAAATTTCAAATGGCATTTAGAGGCTTTTGCATCTGAACTCTTCATATGTATACTATATTTATGTAACAAACTAGATCCATAAAGTACAACCCATGCACTATATATATACAGTATATATATATATACTTTATGGATCTAGTTTGTTTTCAGTCGTTCATGAGAGCATCTTTGTGTTCAGTTTGTGATCAAATGATTAAGCATTTTGGAGCTTGAGTAACAATTCTTGCTTAATGATTCACAAAACGTTCTACTTTTGTGTTTAATATATAGCAGCATACAGATTTGGAATGGCATGATGGCTAGTAAATAATACCTGCATCACCCTTTTTGGTTGAGCTATTCCCTTAAAACCCTGTGGTCCTGCTTAATTTGTATTCATTAGCGTTAAATATTTTTGTCCAGTTGATAACTCAATATTTCACCGCCCCCGAGTGTCCACACATGGTTAACCAAGTGTGTGAGTTTAGGCATGGTGAGCTAACAAGGTTTTTCCACAGGGAACCACACACAGATTCTCTGCAGATTGAGATAGTTGTTTTGAGTCAGTCCATTTCTCTTCCTTTTAATGTGAATTTATGAATCAATCTTTCATTTATAAATCCAGTGTCACCATTAATACTTAACTTTAATGAAATCAAGGATTAATTAGAACCATCAATCATCAACCACCAGGATCCAGGTTGCACTTTATGTCCATCATTCTCCATTGTAGAGGCAGGGTTAATGGAGTGCTGCTTGCCTTGATGGCTGCAGTAATTCCCATCACACTGTGATAGGAATGTGCCTGAAGGCTGCAGGTAAATCTGAGAGAAACAAACTGGGCCTCCACCGTGTATCTACAAAATGGGTGGAAATAAAGAAAAATAAATGGGTTTGGTTGCTTTACATGTCAGTCACACGGTTTCTGGTTGGTTATTGGCTAATGAAAGCTGCTATCGATTCCAGACCTTCTGCTGTCAGTCTGAAGCTCTGGCTATGCGAGATAGACTGACTGACTACACTGTAAAAAATCTACCGTAAAATGTTCAGTAACTTACTGGCAACAATTAGCCAGTAAGTTACTGTGAATACTTTTTTACAGTAAGGGTACCGTACTTCCATTTACAGTATTTTAGGTATAGACTGTGTAATCAAAAACAATTAAACACTGTGATTTTAGTTGTATTTACAGTAAGTTACTGGTTAATAGTTGGCAGTAAGTTACTGTAAATATGTTTTACAGTAAGGGTACTGTACTTACATTTACAGTATTTTGTCTATTCACTGTAAAATAAAAAAAAATGATTAAACACTGATTTACAGTATTGATTGTTTTACTGTAGAAGAAAAATAAAGAAATACTGTGATTTCAATTGCATTTGCATACGAAAAAACAGTGTTGAGCACTGTTTTTTTATGTTTTGTATGCAGTAGTACTATAAACAGTAGATAACATTAATCACTATAAACGAGGAAGTTCTGTAAAGTTACAGAGCAAATTGTTACTAGTTCATTCAATAGTTGAATGGGGTACAAAGAAAGATATGATAAAAAAAGAACAAAATTGTATTAGTTTACTTTACTAGTTTACTTTTGTTTAGTTTACTTTACTATTTACAGTACTATATTGGCTAAATTGTGATTTTTTTCCCAGTAATTATTTGACTATAGTGATATCAACTTTAATGCTTGGGCTACTGTGATTGGTTGCGAAATCTACAGTTATTTACTGTAGATTTCACAGTAACATTACTGTATACAATTTTAACAGTAGAATGTTGTAAAGTTTACAGTAAGACCTTAAAAATCACAGTAGCCCAATCATTGATATCACTATAGTCAAAGAATTACTGTAAAAAAATCACAATTTAGCCAATATAGTACTGTAAATAGTAAATTAAACTAATACATTTTTTTCTTTTTTATCATATCTTTCTTTGTACCCCATTCAACTATTGAATGAACTAGTAACAATTTGCTCTGTAACTTTACAGAACTTCCTCGTTTAAAGTGATTAATGTTATCTACTGTTTATAGTACTATTGCATACAAAACTTAAAAAAACAACTAAGGTCTTACTGTAAACTTTACAATATTCTACTGTTAAAATTGTATACAGTAATGTTACTGTGAAATCTACAGTAAATAACTGTAGATTTCACAACGATTTTTACAGTGTAACTAGCTAACTGTCTATCTAAAGTTCAAAACACAAACAAAAAAAATGTTAAAGAAATACAGTAGTGTAGTAGATCTTTGTTAATGTTTTTGTTATTCACAGTAGAATACATTTAGTAAATCACAGATAAACGACTGACGTGTAAGAATATTTGAGAATCATGAAACATTACGTGTGTGTCAGATTAATCATTTCAGATGAACATTATATAAAGTTCAGCATCCTAGCTTGCTGGAATAACTTCTGGAGAATGTCAAAGCATTTGTACTGATATATTATGACAGTTTAACAATTTTCCAAGAATTTTCCAGAATTTACTTCAAAATATGCTTTGCGTTAGCTCACCCAAAAATGAAAATCATGTCATTAATGACTCCCCCTCATGTTGTTCCAAGCCCGCAAGTCCTCCGTTCATCTTCAGAACACAGTTTAAGATATTTTAGATTCAGTCCAAGAGTTTTCTGTCCCTCCATTGGAAATGTTTGTACGGTATACTGTCATCAAAGCAGTCCATGTGACATCAGTGGGTTAGTTACAATGTTTTGAAGCATCGAACATACATTTTGGTCCAAAAATAATAAAAACTATGACTTTATTCAGCATTGTATTGTCTTCCAGTTCTGTTGTGGATCCGTGTTATGGTGTGTGAACTAACCCTTTAATATCATTTTGTTTTTTTTAACCATGCTTGGGCCACCGAGAGTTAGGTTTACATTATCATTCAAAATGATTTGTGTGATTTTAGATCTGTTTGGAGGTTTTAGATTATAAAGAGATTAAAAAAAAGATTAAATGGCTGTAAAGGTCCAGGGTTGAATGCAGTTGAAAACTATCTATTGAGTTTTGAACTAATCCTGTAAAAACAGAAGACACTAGTTAACTGAATCAGCACGTGTTCTTTGTCTCGCTTCATTCTTCTCTCTGGCCGTCTTTTTATCCTGCTGTAATTAGCTTCAGCCTGGCTTCACTGAGGTGAGAATGAATGTTAAAAAGATATATTTTTTCTCCTGCTGAACAGTCTGTGGGTTTCACATTACTGTAACCCAGTGAGATTTCACACAAAGCTGCTAAATCTACTCCTGCCTGACTGAAACAATCTCAAGAACCTTGTCATTCTTCTGAGCCGCTTTATGGATCCAGATCAGTGGTTCTCAACTGGTTTTGCTTCAGAACCCAGATTTCACATTGGATATGTTTTGTTTTGGGGGGTTTTTGCACAAAGTTGAAAAAGTTCACATTTTATCTAAACACAACATTTGACATCAATTAAATATAGGTGTTGAATTCTGTTAATCTATTTATTTTATTATAATTATGCTAAGTTGCAATTTATTTTTTGCATTTACAACCACTTTTGAGTCACGACCCACCAGTTCAGAAGTGAGACTACTGAGCCTGCCGCTATGCATTGTGGGTTTTGCTGATTATTTTTCATGGTCTAATTCTCTAAATCCAGCAAACATAAACAAATCTCCTATGGTTGATTTTTTTTTTTTGGTATTTAAATAGAAAAACAACAGTGTTTGGCTACAGTGGAGCATGAAGCAAGCACATTATCTGCATCATAATAATGGAAGAGGGGAAATCGATGTGCCCCCATGTGCCTCACAGGAACCAAAGAAGCAGTGAACAAACACACTAACGGCACTCGTTCACAAGTGTTTGTGCTTCTCCGGATATAGTGTTTGCTATGTAAATTGCCATTGTTGTTATTACGTTGGTAATTAGCTAGAGCAGAGAGTGTGAAATAAATGCTAGAGCCACAAACACTGAAGACTGACAGCCGACAATATTCTCACACCGTTCGGTTTATGACTAACACTCTTATTTGCAGTTTTGCATCCCTTTGCATTTGAACCTTTGCATTTATAGAAGTAATAAAGAGAGGATTTGTTTGTGTTTACTCTTGTGCTTCTCACTTTTGATAAGTGGGATGGCCTATGTGCCTGATATTCTCACTGGCATGAATGAGGTATGTGAATGTATTGTACATCTGCCTGTTTTTATTTATTTTTTATAGGGTACTCTACACTGCAAAAAAAATGCTTTCTTGTTTAGTATTTTTGTCTTGTTTCCAGTCCAAATATCAAAATAGTATTTAATCTATGTGCATTTACTAGATGAGTAAAATACCATAAGATATTATGTCTGGTTTTCTGAAAAAAAAAAAAAAATCAAATACAAACAAGCAAAATTATCTGTTAATGGGGTATGAAAAATAATATTGTTTCCGTTTGAATTAAGAATATTTTTCTTACCTCATTGGAAGATAATTTAGTTTGTTTTAAGCAACACACACACACACACACACACACACACACATACTGGTATATATGGTTTACGAGGACATCATGTAACCACTGTGGTTTAGAGGGACACCCATTACCTAACAGTTTACAAATGAAACAGTCATGCTAATCAATGTTAAATGGTCTCTTTAAGATACATCTCACTTAAAAATGTTGTTCTGACAATAAAATCATGGAAAATAGCACACCTGATTTTATAAGGTTTACGAGGACACCATGTAACCACTGTGGTTTAGAGGGACACACATTTCCTAACAGTTTACAAATTAAACAGACATACTAAACAATATTAAATGATCTCTTTAACATACATCTCACTTAAAAGTATTGCACTAACCATGAAATCATGGAACATAACACCTGGTCAAATTAATCATGGTTTGTTAGGACATCCAGATTTATAAGTACTGATTTATTTTATTTTATTTTTATAAAACATATATACACATTAAGCAAAGAGGTCACATTATCTTTAGGAAGAGTAGGTTTTATTTTAGCCTACTCTGCATTTTCACAGCTAGCTCATTTTGGCATGATTCAGAACTCAGTATGATGTCTCCATTAGTTCAGTTTATTCAGTTTATTTTTATATGAACATGCCAGTCACACTCGGATAAATACAGATCTGAAAACGCTGTTAAAAATGTGGTTGGTACTTCACCATAGAGAGGATATATGCTGATTATGACAAAGCAATGAGTTGTCATTAAAACACTGAAAGCAGAGAATTTTGACTGTACTCTAATTAATACATTTTGAATATAAATTTAAATATTTTTTTTTTTAAATATAAAATTGCAATATAATTTTTCATTTAAGAATATTACGTATTTAACAGATTTTCTAAAACAGGCCACACAATCTATTTCTATACCCCTAAAAGAGCAACATACTGTTTCTATGAAACCCCCCAGATTACAATAACCTTTTTAGCATTCAAAAAGATGACTTGTATGATAAAGAGTTGAGTTATACTAGTCTGCTCCTACCAGACTCTTGCACTCTTGTGTTTATATATATATATATATATATATATATATATATATATATATATATATATAAAAAAACCCATATGATACCATTGTTCCTTGATTCCCTGCTAATTACAGCTAATACATTATTTTTTCTAAAAAATTGAGGGAACAAAATCTATTTCTCGTGCCACAAGTTGAATGTGTAAACAACCTGTGAGACCATAGCAACCAGAAATGATCAGAAATGTATAAGCCTATTTATTTTTTATTAAGAATGACATGAATGAATATGAATGATATGAAGAATAATGAATGATAAGTACAGACTCAAGAAATGATTGTGTTAATTATATTATGGCCTATTATGTTGTGCACAATGTTGCCTACAGACAGCATTCAAATGAGTTTGTTATTTCAATAAATAATAAAATATGGAAGTAAAATATGGAATAAAATATGGACCATAAAATAATATAAATATATTTATCCATCCCACCTCACAACCTTTTAAAAAAATTAGCTGATCATGTCTATATTTATTTATTTATTTATTTATTTATTTATTATTAATAATAAACCTAAATCAAATAAAATGTTCTACATTCCCGTAAAGTGAATTTGCAGGAAATCGCCTGTGCGCCATAAATAATCAAAGCTTTATTGGCATGACTGTCAGGGATTTACAGTATTCATTTTACGGGAATTTAACATATTTAATTGTATAAATATAGGCAACATTGCTCACAATATAATAGGCTATAATATATAAATATATCAATTTCTGATAATTCCAGGTTGCAATGGTCAGGCAGGTTGTTTACGCATTTAACTTGTGGCACAAGAAATCGATTTCGTTCCCTCAACATATAAAGTTGTGGCATTGAGAAAAATATGTCGTTCTCTGAACATAGGATCTCGTACAACATATGAATCTCGCGTGGTCACAACATAAGTTCTCACGAGTTTATATGTCGTGGACATAAAACTATGCGAACCGAACATGCCCCATCCTGGTCACCCTAGTTTCTACTCTAGACTATAGCTTGTTTGTAAACTTACAACCTGTCAAATACCCACTGAATGTTAGAGTTAACTGTTATATATTTACCTATTTTCATACTAGATTTATTTCATTAGATACATTTATTAACTTAGCACAAAAACTGTATAGAACAATATTTAAATAGGGAATAAGCAGTTTAAATATAAGACAGATAGAATAAACTCATGTCCATATTTGTTTTTTATAAGTTAGGGAAGCAGTTTGATTTGACTGTCCCTTACTAAATTGTAACAGATAGAAGACAGATAGAATAAACGCATGTCCATATTTGTTTCTTGTAAGCTGTGCCCTTGTTCCGGACAAAGTCTCTTATGTTTTGGCTTGTCCGTAAAGCAAGAATGGGGTGGTCTGCCTTCTTGCAAGACTCACATTCAGTCAAAGATGCCAGCTTCCCTTTTGTGATGTGGTTTCCAAAGAACTTCATTACTGATTTGACCTCTGAAGCGGTCCATGATCTTTTACATTGGCCCTTTTTTTTGGTCTATCAAGCTCTATTAGAAATGTATAAGATCGTTAGTACAACAAAGTACATATGTACAACATAGTTAAATCCACTGTATACAAGAGAGAAATGAATGCCAAAGTAATGGAAAGTTGAAACAAAACCAGACGTGGATGAAGTAGTTGTCAGGTATACAGGTGGTGAAAGGAGCAAGGACTCGGGTTCTTATTAACGGGTTCTTAAAGACGATGGGTTCTTATTAATGGTAATAAAAACAAAAAAATACAAACAAAACCATGGGGAAAGGGGTAACACACCAAGTACATACGACAACGAAACAGCACAGGACTGCAGACACAAGGAGAATAAATAGGGAGAACAAACAAAGGAGCTAACGAGGGAGGACAAGTCATGGGGCAAATAAAACAGGGCTGCGTTCAGCCCGGACAAAACGTTGCACAACGTTTTTTAAACAGAAACGGTGATGCGTTGAACACATTGTTCTGATGATGCAAGAGTTGCAACTATGGCAGCTGAGAAAGGCCATTCTTTGTGTTCCTTGTAAAGAATTTTCTGAGCCTGATGAAGTCGGTATAAATATGTGTATAATACTACAAAATGAGCCCAATGTTACAGTTACTGCACTTGCTGCCCAGAACACAAGAGAGCATCCCAATCGAGTGAAGGGATTTGTGGAAACTGAAAGCGCACATCTTACCTACAGTAGTTCAGACTAAAACACAATCTATTTACCCTCACACACTAACTTTATATGTTTTTATACTGTTTTAATACCCTATTTTTATTCAAATTTTTAGGAAAAGCAATTATTATCATTGTTTATTTCTAAACCAAATGTCATAGACTTGAAACGAAGCTAAACATATAAACAACTACATAGTTATGTTGATATCCTATATTTTTACAATAAAACTTACAAAAACATATCTTTTAATATCCAGTTGTTGCGTATACCGAGCTGCATTGAACACATTTGTAAATTACTTTCCTTGAACCCATTGTGCGAGTTCACTTTAATACCACGTGCTTTATATACATGTTGCTGCTGATTGGACTGCAGTTCTGACACACCCACCAAACAAGAGAAAACATATCTCAAACCCCGTTGCACACCGGTGCACACCGTTTCCAGGAAACATGACGTTCAACCCGGAAACCGTAGCAAAACGTTGCGCACCGTTTTGAACTTGAACGTGCCCCAGGTAACAAGATGGAAGGGGCTAGACAATCAACAGGAGAGCATATGGCACATAGACAGTATAAGAAATGGACAGAGCGATCTCATTGGAACTCCATTGAGACGATTGAAGCCCGTTTTTGGCGATTTTTTAGCACTTCCGTCCCTGACGCGCAGACTCAAACAGAGCTTGACTATGTAATGTGACGAGAGCAAACCGTCTGTCTTCTAGTGGCTGTGGCATGAGAAATCTGAATCATTCCCTTCCGAAACATGCAGAGGTGGAGAGTGTGAGTAGGAGATGTCCATGAGCGAGGAGAAGGAGACACTTTTGCTAGGTATTCTGATTAATTATTTTGTCATTTTGCCTCCACGTTTCCCCGATTGCCCGCAAGCTTCTCCTCCTGTCCATATGGTATTCTCTCTACTTTGCGACAGAGAGTCGCTTGGTTATGACGCAACCGTTCGCCTACTTACACTAAAACTGCTCCTACGGGGCCATAACATGAGCTACAAGGTAATGGAGCATTTTATACATTGTCGTGTTTCTTTAGAAATAAATAAAGGACAAATGGAGCCTTCAAACGCCTCAGATGTAAAGTTATTCGCTGTCAAAGTGACACCAAAATGAATGGGAGTCAATGGGAATGCTAACGCAAGTGAAGTTCTGCTACAAGATGACAGCTGCCGCGAGGCTTCAACTTCCGGCCGATGGATTACCCCCTTGATATGGCACAAGGAAACATAACATGAAAAGCCACGTGCTCACCAAACATAACTAACACAAGCACATGGTCAGTAAAACAAATAAATAAATAAATAAATATAGACATGATCAGCTAATTGTTTTAAAAGGTTGTGAGGTGGGATGGATAAATATATTTATATTATTTTATTTGTTGACAGAGTTAAAACAGTTTTTGTTGTTGAATCATATTTTTTCTAGAACATCCTAAAATATAGAGCTCATGACAAATAAAAGTTCCAGATGGAAAAATATTAAATGCAAAAACTAACTAACAGGATTAAGTATTACGCCTTCATTGCTCAGACAACGCAAGTCAATGGATTTTTTGGAAAAGTATGTCTGACCAGTTAGAAAAGACATGAGTGAGTCAGAAGGTCTGATCTGAATTTGGTGAAGCAAGTTCTAGGCGGAGTCAATTTCTCATAATAATAATAATAATAATAATAATAATGTTATATGCATGCTGGCTTTCTCAAGCCAACATAATAAACAGACCTCAGAGAAACATCGACCAATTCAGTATGTAATAAAATTTAATTGTATTCGTTTTATAATAAAACTAAAAACATAAAGGTATTCCGTGCTCTTCAACTGACATGATTAGTTAATCCCAAACCCTGTTAATTTTGTAAGTAGGCCTACGTTCTGTACGTTTACTGATTCTAGCTTCTCTCTTTTCTGTCTCGTTCTTTTCATGTAAACTGAGTAAGCTACACATGCTTACATTTATAAATAGAAACTTTATTTCTATTCTATTTTCAAAATTATTTAGGCCTATACTGTCACACACACCTTTTGATGTAAATAAAAGAAGAGAGTGGTAATAAACATATTATCATGTTACAGTTCACCCTATTATTGATTTTTATTTCCACTTCTCTTTTATCCAAAGAGACGGAACAATTTGCACTGTATTTATCAATGGGAAATACAAAAAAAAAAAAAAAAAAAAAACAAAATAAGCGAGCTGGTTTTCATTTCTCGTTATTCCATTCCAAACAGGAAATCAAATGACCAAAAGATATACTGACCTAACTACAGCTCAGGCAACATATACTTAAATGTGTATCACTTTTAGCACTGTTTTATGAAACTGCAAAGGGTTTCCTGTAAAATAACACCAAAACTGTGTATTTAGGCCAAAGTATGTGGGAATGGGAAGCTTTTATAGGCCAAATCCAGGCGGAAATTCCCCAAAATGGCTAAAAAATCTATTTTAGGAGTTAAAGACTATAGTCAAAATGCTTGCCACAATGTGTCAAATTTTTAATATTTAATATACATATATTGACATTTTATTTGTTTTTTTATATTAATTTATTTTTTATTTCCGTTTAAATTTTAGTTCTGTCGGTTTTTATTTATTTCCAGTTAGTAATTTTAGTGCTTCAACTTAAACTTATTTCAGTGATTTGCCAAGGCAACATTTTTAATTTTAGTTTGGGGTTTTTTTTTGTTTTGTTTTTTTTTTTCCTCATAAATCATAAACAGTGTCTCAGAACAAGCCTTTTGAAGATTCTGGGCAAAGTGACGTCACTTTACACAGGCTCCTCCCACGCCATTAATTTGACGCCAGAGTTTTGGACGCAAGTTTTGTTGTTGGATGTAAGAATGAACGTATGCATAGCAGTCATCATTTACTCCTGACATCTGAACCGCTGAAAACACAGTGAATTGGTTTTGTTTTTGAAGGGAACACGCCACCCAACATTTAGCACCCCCTGAAAAGGTCTGTATATTAGTTTAATGTTAGTTATAATAAATTAGTTAGGTGTAACAACTGTGTAATCCGCTGTAAATTGTGCCACTACAGGTCACTTCATCAAAAAGATAAAAGGCGTAGTTTGATGATGCAGTGAATGATTATGGAATTTTATTCAATAGGGACAGAGACGTGAGGACAGAGACTTGGGGTTTCCACAGAGAGGAGAGGTGAGGGGACCCGTGATGACACTGTAGTTCTTGATGAAGAGATAGACGTTAGCAAAACCAAGACATTTCTGGAGTTCCCTTATGGTTTACATAAACACATTTGATATAGAGGAACTGTCGGCTGTAGAACTACATACACAAGTCCTGCTAAACCACATGTCCTCGTATACCATGATTGTGTTTACACAAACATATTTGATATAGAGGAACTGACGACTGTAGAACTACAAACACAAGTCCTGCTAAACCACATGTCCTCGTATACCATGATTGTGTTTACACAAACATATTTGATATAGAGGAACTGTCGACTGTTGAACTACAAACACAAGTCCTGCTAAACCACATGTCCTCGTATACCATGATTGTGTTTACACAAACATATTTGATATAGAGGAACTGTCGACTGTAGAACTACAAACACAAGTCCTGCTAAACCACATGTCCTCGTATACCATGATTGTGTTTACACAAACATATTTGATATAGAGGAACTGACGACTGTAGAACTACAAACACAAGTCCTGCTAAACCACATGTCCTCGTATATCATGATTGTGTTTACACAAACATATTTGATATAGAGGAACTGTCGACTGTTGAACTACAAACACAAGTCCTGCTAAACCACATGTCCTCGTATACCATGATTGTGTTAACACAAACACATTTGATATAGAGGAACTGTCGGCTGTAGAACTACATACACAAGTCCTGCTAAACCACATGTCCTCGTATACCATGATTGTTTTTACACAAACACATTTGATATAGACCCCTTTTGCGCGGACGTCACAGTTACGTCACGGCGGGCCGCTCAACCGAGGTAACGTACGTTAATCCTGTCAGATCATCCATGCATTGAGTGAGCGTGTAGGCGGCTACAGGTCGGCCAATCTGGTTCCGTCCGTTAAAAATAACTTTTGGAAATAACAATCGCGGTCCTGGACACTGAGTGACCTTACTTACACATTAAGATAATATCGGATTTTCTCCAGTCATTGTTAAAAACCAAGCTAACAATCCTTGCTAACTAGCGTTGAAGCGGCCAGAGGGATCTTTCTGCCTCCACCTAAACTCCGCCCACAAAAAAACGTTTCCATGTTTTTCAACTGTAAAAGGGTCTATAGAGGAACTGTCGGCTAGAACTACATACACAAGTCCAGCTAAACCACATGTCCTCGTATACCATGATTGTGTTTACACAAACACATTTGATATAGAGGAACTGTCGGCTGTAGAACTACATACACAAGTCCTGCTAAACCACATGTCCTCGTATACCATGATTGTGTTTACACAAACACATTTGAAATAGACCCCTTTTGCGCCGACGTCACAGTTACGTAACGGCGGGCCGCTCAACCGAGGTAACGTACGTTAATCCTGTCAGATCATCCATGCATTAAGTGAGCGTGTAGGCGGCTACAGGTCGGCCAATCTGGTTCCGTCCGTTAAAAATAACATTTGGAAATAACAATCGCGGTCCTGGACACTGAGTGACCTTACTTACACATTAAGATAATATCGGATTTTCTCCAGTCATTGTTAGAAAACAAGCTAACAATCCTTGCTAACTAGCGTTGAAGCGGCCAGAGGGATCTTTCTGCCTCCACCTAAACTCCGCCCACAAAAAAACGTCACCATGTTTTCCAACTGTAAAAGGGTCTATAGAGGAACTGTCGGCTGTAGAACTACATACACAAGTCCTGCTAAACCACATGTCCTCGTATACCATGATTGTGTTTACACAAACACATTTGATATAGAGGAACTGTCGGCTGTAGAACTACATACACAAGTCCTGCTAAACCACATGTCCTCGTATACCATGATTGTTTTTACACAAACACATTTGATATAGACCCCTTTTGCGCGGACGTCACAGTTACGTCACGGCGGGCCGCTCAACCGAGGTAACGTACGTTAATCCTGTCAGATCATCCATGCATTGAGTGAACATGTAGGCGGCTACAGGTCGGCCAATCTGGTTCCGTCCGTTAAAAATAACTTTTGGAAATAACAATCGCGGTCCTGGACACTGAGTGACCTTACTTACACATTAAGATAATATCGGATTTTCTCTAGTCATTGTTAAAAACCAAGCTAACAATCCTTGCTAACTAGCGTTGAAGCGGCCAGAGGGATCTTTCTGCCTCCACCTAAACTCCGCCCACAAAAAAACGTCACCATGTTTTCCAACTGTAAAAGGGTCTATAGAGGAACTGTCGGCTAGAACTACATACACAAGTCCTGCTAAACCACATGTCCTCGTATACCATGATTGTGTTTACACAAACACATTTGATATAGACCCCTTTTGCGCCGACGTCACAGTTACGTCACGGCGGGCCACTCAACCGAGGTAACGTACGTTAATCCTGTCAGATCATCCATGCATTGAGTGAGCGTGTAGGCGGCTACAGTTCGGCCAATCTGGTTCCCTCCGTTAAAAATAACTTTTGGAAATAACAATCGCGGTCCTGGACACTGAGTGACCTTACTTACACATTAAGATAATATCGGATTTTCTCCAGTCATTGTTAAAAAACAAGCTAACAATCCTTGCTAACTAGCATTGAAGCGGCCAGAGGGATCTTTCTGCCTCCACCTAAACTCCGCCCAAAAAAAAACGTCACCTTGTTTTCCAACTGTAAAAGGGTCTATAGAGGAACTGTCGGCTGTAGAACTACATACACAAGTCCTGCTAAACCACATGTCCTCGCATACCATGATTGTGTTTACACAAACACATTTGATATAGAGGAACTGTCGACTGTAGAACTACATACACAAGTCCTGCTAAACCACATGTCCTTGTTTACCATGATTGTGTTTACACAAACACATTTGATATAGACCCCTTTTGCGCAGACGTCACAGTTACGTCACGGCGGGCCACTCAACCGAGGTAACGTACGTTAATCCTGTCAGATCATCCATGCATTGAGTGAGCGTGTAGGCGGCTACAGGTCGGCCAATCTGGTTCCGTCCGTTAAAAATAACTTTTGGAAATAACAATCGCGGTCCTGGACACTGAGTGACCTTACTTACACATTAAGATAATATCGGATTTTCTCCAGTCATTGTTAAAAAACAAGCTAACAATCCTTGCTAACTAGCGTTGAAGCGGCCAGAGGGATCTTTCTGCCTCCACCTAAACTCCGCCCACAAAAAAACGTCACCATGTTTTCCAACTGTAAAAGGGTCTATAGAGGAACTGTCGGCTGTAGAACTACATACACAAGTCCTGCTAAACCACATGTCCTCGTATACCATGATTGTGTTTACACAAACACATTTGATATAGAGGAACTGTCAACTGTAGAAGTACATACACAAGTCCTGCTAAACCACATGTCCTCGTATACCATGATTGTGTTTACACAAACATATTTGATATAGAGGAACTGACGACTGTAGAACTACAAACACAAGTCCTGCTAAACCACATGTCCTCGTATACCATGATTGTGTTTACACAAACATATTTGATATAGAGGAACTGACGACTGTAGAACTACAAACACAAGTCCTGCTAAACCACATGTCCTCGTATATCATGATTGTGTTTACACAAACATATTTGATATAGAGGAACTGTCGACTGTTGAACTACAAACACAAGTCCTGCTAAACCACATGTCCTCGTATACCATGATTGTGTTAACACAAACACATTTGATATAGAGGAACTGTCGGCTGTAGAACTACATACACAAGTCCTGCTAAACCACATGTCCTCGTATACCATGATTGTTTTTACACAAACACATTTGATATAGACCCCTTTTGCGCGGACGTCACAGTTACGTCACGGCGGGCCGCTCAACCGAGGTAACGTACGTTAATCCTGTCAGATCATCCATGCATTGAGTGAGCGTGTAGGCGGCTACAGGTCGGCCAATCTGGTTCCGTCCGTTAAAAATAACTTTTGGAAATAACAATCGCGGTCCTGGACACTGAGTGACCTTACTTACACATTAAGATAATATCGGATTTTCTCCAGTCATTGTTAAAAACAAGCTAACAATCCTTGCTAACTAGCGTTGAAGCGGCCAGAGGGATCTTTCTGCCTCCACCTAAACTCCGCCCACAAAAAAACGTCACCATGTTTTTCAACTGTAAAAGGGTCTATAGAGGAACTGTCGGCTAGAACTACATACACAAGTCCAGCTAAACCACATGTCCTCGTATACCATGATTGTGTTTACACAAACACATTTGATATAGAGGAACTGTCGGCTGTAGAACTACATACACAAGTCCTGCTAAACCACATGTCCTCGTATACCATGATTGTGTTTACACAAACACATTTGAAATAGACCCCTTTTGCGCCGACGTCACAGTTACGTAACGGCGGGCCGCTCAACCGAGGTAACGTACGTTAATCCTGTCAGATCATCCATGCATTAAGTGAGCGTGTAGGCGGCTACAGGTCGGCCAATCTGGTTCCGTCCGTTAAAAATAACATTTGGAAATAACAATCGCGGTCCTGGACACTGAGTGACCTTACTTACACATTAAGATAATATCGGATTTTCTCCAGTCATTGTTAGAAAACAAGCTAACAATCCTTGCTAACTAGCGTTGAAGCGGCCAGAGGGATCTTTCTGCCTCCACCTAAACTCCGCCCACAAAAAAACGTCACCATGTTTTCCAACTGTAAAAGGGTCTATAGAGGAACTGTCGGCTGTAGAACTACATACACAAGTCCTGCTAAACCACATGTCCTCGTATACCATGATTGTGTTTACACAAACACATTTGATATAGAGGAACTGTCGGCTGTAGAACTACATACACAAGTCCTGCTAAACCACATGTCCTCGTATACCATGATTGTTTTTACACAAACACATTTGATATAGACCCCTTTTGCGCGGACGTCACAGTTACGTCACGGCGGGCCGCTCAACCGAGGTAACGTACGTTAATCCTGTCAGATCATCCATGCATTGAGTGAACGTGTAGGCGGCTACAGGTCGGCCAATCTGGTTCCGTCCGTTAAAAATAACTTTTGGAAATAACAATCGCGGTCCTGGACACTGAGTGACCTTACTTACACATTAAGATAATATCGGATTTTCTCTAGTCATTGTTAAAAACCAAGCTAACAATCCTTGCTAACTAGCGTTGAAGCGGCCAGAGGGATCTTTCTGCCTCCACCTAAACTCCGCCCACAAAAAAACGTCACCATGTTTTCCAACTGTAAAAGGGTCTATAGAGGAACTGTCGGCTAGAACTACATACACAAGTCCTGCTAAACCACATGTCCTCGTATACCATGATTGTGTTTACACAAACACATTTGATATAGACCCCTTTTGCGCCGACGTCACAGTTACGTCACGGCGGGCCACTCAACCGAGGTAACGTACGTTAATCCTGTCAGATCATCCATGCATTGAGTGAGCGTGTAGGCGGCTACAGTTCGGCCAATCTGGTTCCCTCCGTTAAAAATAACTTTTGGAAATAACAATCGCGGTCCTGGACACTGAGTGACCTTACTTACACATTAAGATAATATCGGATTTTCTCCAGTCATTGTTAAAAAACAAGCTAACAATCCTTGCTAACTAGCATTGAAGCGGCCAGAGGGATCTTTCTGCCTCCACCTAAACTCCGCCCAAAAAAAACGTCACCTTGTTTTCCAACTGTAAAAGGGTCTATAGAGGAACTGTCGGCTGTAGAACTACATACACAAGTCCTGCTAAACCACATGTCCTCGCATACCATGATTGTGTTTACACAAACACATTTGATATAGAGGAACTGTCGACTGTAGAACTACATACACAAGTCCTGCTAAACCACATGTCCTTGTTTACCATGATTGTGTTTACACAAACACATTTGATATAGACCCCTTTTGCGCAGACGTCACAGTTACGTCACGGCGGGCCACTCAACCGAGGTAACGTACGTTAATCCTGTCAGATCATCCATGCATTGAGTGAGCGTGTAGGCGGCTACAGGTCGGCCAATCTGGTTCCGTCCGTTAAAAATAACTTTTGGAAATAACAATCGCGGTCCTGGACACTGAGTGACCTTACTTACACATTAAGATAATATCGGATTTTCTCCAGTCATTGTTAAAAAACAAGCTAACAATCCTTGCTAACTAGCGTTGAAGCGGCCAGAGGGATCTTTCTGCCTCCACCTAAACTCCGCCCACAAAAAAACGTCACCATGTTTTCCAACTGTAAAAGGGTCTATAGAGGAACTGTCGGCTGTAGAACTACATACACAAGTCCTGCTAAACCACATGTCCTCGCATACCATGATTGTGTTTACACAAACACATTTGATATAGAGGAACTGTCAACTGTAGAAGTACATACACAAGTCCTGCTAAACCACATGTCCTTGTATACCATGATTGTGTTTACACAAACACATTTGATATAGACCCCTTTTGCGCCGACGTCAGAGTTACGTCACGGCGGGCCACTCAACCGAGGTAACGTACGTTAATCCTGTCAGATCATCCATGCATTGAGTGAGCGTGTAGGCGGCTACAGGTCGGCCAATCTGGTTCCGTCCGTTAAAAATAACTTTTGGAAATAACAATCGCGGTCCTGGACACTGAGTGACCTTACTTTCACAGTAAGATAATATCGGATTTTCTCCAGTCATTGTTAAAAAACAAGCTAACAATCCTAACTAGCGTTGAAGCGGCCAGAGGGATCTTTCTGCCTCCACCTAAACTCCGCCCACAAAAAAACGTCACCATGTTTTCCAACTGTAAAAGGGTCTATAGAGGAACTGTCGGCTGTAGAACTACATACACAAGTCCTGCTAAACCACATGTCCTCATATACCATGATTGTGTTTACACAAACACATTTGATATAGAGGAACTGTCGACTGTAGAACTACAAACACAAGTCCTGCTAAACCACATGTCCTCATATACCATGATTGTGTTTACACAAACACATTTGATATAGACCCCTTTTGCGCCGACGTCACAGTTACGTCACGGCGGGCCACTCAACTGAGGTAACGTACGTTAATCCTGTCAGATCATCCATGCATTGAGTGAGCGTGTAGGCGGCTACAGGTCGGCCAATCTGGTTCCGTCCGTTAAAAATAACTTTTGGAAATAACAATCGCGGTCCTGGACACTGAGTGACCTTACTTACACATTAAGATAATATCAGATTTTCTCCAGTCATTGTTAGAAAACAAGCTAACAATCCTTGCTAACTAGCGTTGAAGCGGCCAGAGGGATCTTTCTGCCTCCACCTAAACTCCGCCCACAAAAAAATGTCACCATGTTTTCCAACTGTAAAAGGGTCTATAGAGGAACTGTCGGCTAGAACTACATACACAAGTCCTGCTAAACCACATGTCCTTGTATTCCATGATTGTGTTTACACAAACACATTTGATATAGAGGAACTGTCGGCTGTAGAACTACATACACAAGTCCTGCTAAACCACATGTCCTCGTATACCTTGATTGGGTTTACACAAACACATTTGATATAGAGGAACTGTCGACTGTAGAACTACATACAAAAGTCCTGCTAAACCACATGTCCTCGTATACCATGATTGTGTTAACACAAACACATTTGATATAGAGGAACTGTCGGCTGTAGAACTACAAACACAAGTCCTGTTAAACCACATGTCCTCGTATACCATGATTGTGTTTACACAAACATATTTGATATAGACCCCTTTTGCGCAGACGTCACAGTTACGTCACGGCGGGCCACTCAACCGAGGTAACGTACGTTAATCCTGTCAGATCATCCATGCATTGAGTGAGCGTGTAGGCGGCTACAGGTCGGCCAATCTGGTTCCGTCCGTTAAAAATAACTTTTGGAAATAACAATCGCGGTCCTGGACACTGAGTGACCTTACTTACACATTAAGATAATATCGGATTTTCTCCAGTCATTGTTAAAAAACAAGCTAACAATCCTTGCTAACTAGCGTTGAAGCGGCCAGAGGGATCTTTCTGCCTCCACCTAAACTCCGCCCAAAAAAAAACGTCACCTTGTTTTCCAACTGTAAAAGGGTCTATAGAGGAACTGTCGGCTGTAGAACTACATACACAAGTCCTGCTAAACCACATGTCCTCGTATACCATGATTGTGTTTACACAAACACATTTGATATAGAGGAACTGTCGACTGTAGAACTACATACACAAGTCCTGCTAAACCACATGTCCTCGTATACCATGATTGTTTTTACACAAACACATTTGATATAGACCCCTTTTGCGCCGACATCACAGTTACGTCACGGCGGGCCACTCAACCGAGGTAACGTACGTTAATCCTGTCAGATCATCCATGCATTGAGTGAGCGTGTAGGCGGCTACAGGTCGGCCAATCTGGTTCTGTCCGTTAAAAATAACTTTTGAAAATAACAATCGCGGTCCTGGACACTGAGTGACCTTACTTACACATTAAGATAATATCGGATTTTCTCCAGTCATTGTTAAAAAACAAGCTAACAATCCTTGCTAACTAACGTTGAAGCGGCCAGAGGGATCTTTCTGCCTCCACCTAAACTCCGCCCAAAAAAAAACGTCACCTTGTTTTCCAACTGTAAAAGGGTCTATGGAGGAACTGTCGGCTGTAGAACTACATACACAAGTCCTGCTAAACCACATGTCCTCGTATACCATGATTGTGTTTACACAAACACATTTGATATAGAGGAACTGTCGACTGTAGAACTACATACACAAGTCCTGCTAAACCACATGTCCTCGTATACCATGATTGTTTTTACACAAACACATTTGATATAGACCCCTTTTGCGCCGACATCACAGTTACGTCACGGCGGGCCACTCAACCGAGGTAACGTACGTTAATCCTGTCAGATCATCCATGCATTGAGTGAACATGTAGGCGGCTACAGGTCGGCCAATCTGGTTCTGTCCGTTAAAAATAACTTTTGAAAATAACAATCGCGGTCCTGGACACTGAGTGACCTTACTTACACATTAAGATAATATCGGATTTTCTCCAGTCATTGTTAGAAAACAAGCTAACAATCCTTGCTAACTAGCGTTGAAGCGGCCAGAGGGATCTTTCTGCCTCCACCTAAACTCCGCCCACAAAAAAATGTCACCATGTTTTCCAACTGTAAAAGGGTCTATAGAGGAACTGTCGGCTGTAGAACTACATACACAAGTCCTGCTAAACCACATGTCCTCGCATACCATGATTGTGTTTACACAAACACATTTGATATAGAGGAACTGTCGACTGTAGAACTACATACACAAGTCCTGCTAAACCACATGTCCTCGTATACCTTGATTGGGTTTACACAAACACATTTGATATAGAGGAACTGTCGACTGTAGAACTACAAACACAAGTCCTGTTAAACCACATGTCCTCGTATACCATGATTGTGTTTACACAAACACATTTGATATAGACCCCTTTTGCGCGGACGTCACAGTTACGTCACGGCGGGCCACTCAACCGAGGTAACGTACGTTAATCCTTTCAGATCATCCATGCATTGAGTGAGCGTGTAGGCGGCTACAGGTCGGCCAATCTGGTTCCGTCCGTTAAAAATAACTTTTGGAAATAACAATCGCGGTCCTGGACACTGAGTGACCTTACTTACACATTAAGATAATATCGGATTTTCTCCAGTCATTGTTAAAAAACAAGCTAACAATCCTTGCTAACTAGCGTTGAAGCGGCCAGAGGGATCTTTGCCTCCACCTAAACTCCGCCCAAAAAAAAACGTCACCTTGTTTTCCAACTGTAAAAGGGTCTATAGAGGAACTGTCGGCTGTAGAACTACATACACAAGTCCTGCTAAACCACATGTCCTCGTATACCATGATTGTGTTTACACAAACACATTTGATATAGGAACTGTCGACTGTAGAACTACATACAAAAGTCCTGCTAAACCACATGTCCTCGTATACCATTGTGTTTAAATGTTAAAAAACATAAAAAAACATACGGAAGCTGCGAAATCATATAGAGAAGGACTTAACAATGTATTGCTCACGGTTCATGTTAGTTAGCCTAATAATGCATTAACTAATTTTAACAAATCAAACCACATTTACTCAGAACACCTTTTAAAATGAGATCGTAAGTGAGCTTACCCCATTTTACCCCAGGATTTAACCTTGATAAACAGTATTTTCAGGTTATTTATATAACAATGTGTAGTAAAATAACCCCCCCCCCCCAAAAAAAAAAAAAAAAAAATTTTTGTTAAGTCTGTTGTGAAGTGACACCAGAATAAAAATGGCAAAACAAGTTGTTAGCAAGCTGCTAATTCTATTCAATTGTATATGGAAAATTAAGACAATTAGTGAAAATAGACTATGTAGGCTAATGCTAATTATTATGCTAATAATTATTCTACTTTTTGATATTGATATGATGATATACCCAAATAATTATTAGGTATAGCAAAGAAGGATTTTATCTTACAAAGCTATGAAATCCAGTGAAAAATCACAAAAAAAGAGGGCAAGAAAGGAAGACTGAAGACCAATTTTGACCCAGGTAAAACCCTGAGGTCAATTCTAACTGTATTCTAATAGGCTTCATCACACAGTGATCCTAGAATCACTGAAAACTGCAACTAAATAATTGGTTTGTAAATAATGCTATACTTCATTTAGAATGAAAACACAATTTTACATGCATATATGCAATTTTCACGTCCATTTTATACACCCCACACCACTAATTCTATCCAAACATATCATACAGTACGTACCCCACACTAAACCTACCCATGCGTATCATATGCACGTAAAAACTCACTTTCGCGTATAAATTGCACGACAAACACATATGCTGTCCATGGTACAGAAAATGAGCCTGATGCTATCATAACATTATCTGATAAGTAAAGGTAGCATAGTTTAGGTAGCAAGAGACCGTTTATGGTGTTAATTTAATGACAGACGGCAGGGGTCACATCCATGTAAAGACCGAGTACGAATCTCTCAGTGAATTTACTTCACTGTAGCACAAAACTTGACACGCTCTCAAACATACAGTGGCCTCATGTCACTTGGATATAATGTGTGCATGCACAGAGTGTCAGTTTCTCCAGTGCATAAGCAGATTTTAGTTAGCCAGTTCTGTAGTTATTTATTATTTAAGATGCCTAGTTATTTCAGTTAAGTGCCTATTGTAAACGGAGGCTAGTTAATAACAGAGACTATTTATATAGAGACATGCCACTTCCTCAATCCTTAATACAACTATATAGGGAAAACCTGTAACGCCAAAGATGGCAGTTGTATGCACATGCCCCGCCCCTCCCGCTGGAAAGCCAATCGTCTGCTTTTAACAGTCAAGCCGGGAAACATTTAAGCCTATCGTCTGGTTCCACCGACGCATGCGCACAGTTGAGGTTTGTGACAGCGGAAAATACATTACTGTTTGAAAAGGCGGCAGATTTGATATGCACTGTATGTGTTGTGTAAATACAGTATCAGACATCTCAAGTCTCCCAGAAGTCCCGGGTGTCACCCGCAGATTGATAGCGGCTCGCTGATCCCGCAAATTAGTTCAAACTTCCCGAAATCTAGAGCGAGCGAGCAAAAGCGCGCGCACATACTGTGTTTCAAACCGTGTAGCGTGCACGGCAGAGAGTGAGAGAACCCTTGCGCATGCGCAGTAAAATTATAACCTGTGGGGAAAGGATTTTTAAACCTTATTTTGGGGCAAAGTCATCAAACTTTTTCAGCGATTTTTATTATATTTTACTGCTGTTTCTACACATGCAGTTTTTATGTCCCGGTGACCAGTGAAAGTGTAGTTCTGACTCTCTGCCCATTCATTTAGATAGGAGCCTGGTCTTGTTCAGTCCGAAATAGCTGCCCGGAGACGTTGCCAAGATGGCGGCCGAGTGGCACGACTTGCCTAAAAGGACTTTGTTAATACTGACAAGCCTCAGCTTTCCATTATTGTTAATTATAGTTGCAATGTGCACTTTTAAATGTGCATAGAATATTGTCAGCTGAAAAAAACTGTGCTTCAGGGACTATATTCATATAGCATCTAAGGCTAAATCTCTTTACGGCTGAGTTTAACACTAAACAGTAGAAAATAAGTCTAGTCTCCCCAGCCGCAAATGTCATTGGCTGTGTTGTTTATAAAAATTGACACATACACAACACATAAGCAGTCTTTCAAAATGCTCAATTACATGTCAATGCATACTGTATACATTAAAGTCCCTGTAAAGTCAAAATTAAGTATGTGTTCTGAGTTTGTCACACCACAGAAAAATGTGTTATTAGCCACCCAGCCAAATTTGAATGATAAAAAAGCCGGCAAGTACATAAAATAAACTATCAAAATCTTGAAAAAATTAGCAGTTATCATTTTTTACAACACCACTACACAGGTGTTTGTCTGTTCTCACCAATAGCAAAATTAAATGTTTAGTCATAGCCTCTTACATTTCAAATTGTAATAACAGTGTCTGTGTCATAGTGTTCTCAATATTTTGTACATACTACACCAAAATCATTACCTGGTATGAGAGGACTATTTACATTTACACATCATGGTATGTAAGGTCATAGCTGTATTCATACACATACACATCATGGTATGTAAGGTCATAGTTGTATTCATACACATACACATCATGGTATATAAGGTCATTTTTTTGAAAATGAAAAAACTTAATATAGGCATTAATTTATGCCTTAAAATAACATATATGACCTCGGAATTACGGGGACACTGAAGTGTCCTCATAAACCTATGTGTCCTCATAATGCTGGTGAGTAACCTGACATTTTGTCCTTGTAAACCATATATACAAACACACACACACACACACACACACACACACACACACACACACACACACATATATATATATATTATTTTTTTTTAATTATTTTTTTTTTCAGAAAACAAGACATAATATCTTATGTCATTTTACTCATAGTAAGTAAATGTATGTTTATTTAAGAATATTTCAATATTTGGACCAGAAACAAAACAAAAAATACTAAAAAGGTCAAGCATTTTTTGCAGTCTATCCATTTAAGGAAAAGTCTTGTAGGTTGTGACACTTTCTATTATCAGCAGGGGAGTGAGTACGCACACATACAGAGGCAAACACACATATTCCTTCCTCAAGGCGTGCAATTTTCTCAGCTGTTTCACCCACAAGCCCTCTAAAACACTGTCATCACAGGCATTGGATAGTGCCTATCAGTCTTTTTAAGCGAGGTCATCCTAGTTGTGTTATCTCACGTCTTCTGCGCATAAGAGCTGAAAATCATTTTATAGGTTACAGGTTGTAGCAGGTTGGCCACGTCTCTTGGCCGATGTGGAAAAGGTAGATATCTCAGGAACGGCCCTCTGAAACTAAAGGTATAGTGGATTTCACGGATATTGATATTTAGATTTGAGCGTACATGCAGATAACTTGATTATTCAACCGATATTTTTTAAAAATGCCTACTATGTTAAAAACAAACATAACACTCCAAGTAAAACAGTGCTGAACTGAAATGTGCTAAATGAAATAAATATAAAATATAAATTTATTTCAATTAATTTTTGTATTAATATTTGAGCAATACAATTGTACCTTGATCATTCATGTTAGTTCATAGTAGATTAACTAAGGTAATAGTAGATCAAATAAAATTAAAAGTCAATTTAAAATCTATTAGAAAATGTTGAAATTAACAATTTAACAATGAATAATACTTCTACAAAATTAATTAACCGTATTTAATGCTAAAATTGTAACAGGCCAATATCTCAGGAAAGGTCCTCTTGTCTCAGGAAAGGTCCTTGTGTTTAATTCTGTTCTTATGCTGCGTTCACGTGCTATGGAAAATAGGATATTTTCCACTTGTGAACTGGTATTTACCAGTGTGTTGCGTTCAAGTACTTTTGTTGTCGTAATGTGGTAAAAAGATGGAGATCCAGACCTGTTATTTAGCTAAAACTATTTTAGATTGCTTAAGTCATTAAGGTAAATAATATGCTGTATATTTTCTAAATCATGAATAGTATATATATATATACAGTATATATATATATATATATATATATATTTTACCATTCACGACTCTCGCGGTGCTCTCTGCCATTTTGAAATGGTCAAAGGTTATTTTCATTTCGGCAACTCGTCCATCAAAATATTCTACGAGTTGCCCAGTGGTAAATACCACATGAGGGGGTGTTCATGCGCATTTTCCATGTCGGCTTTTGGTATTTACCATAATTACCATACGACATGAACGCAGCATTAATAACTGATGATCTTTTCAATGGAAGTGAATAAATCCAAACTAACTTTAGCTGGGCAATAATTTTATTCTAGAGCTTCTGTAAAGCCAAAACAATCTCTGTTACTTTAATTTCATATTATCACTGTATAGCTGCTTTGTAACAGTCCATATTAGTCCAGCCAATATATATATATATATATATATATATATATATATATATATCGAAAACTCTTGTTTTTAAATTGGGAGTGGCTTTAGTGGTATCAGATATGTGCTCACAACTGATTGGTCCAGTTTTGGTCTGTGATCTCTAACCCAAAATAAAAGCTGGGGTGCGTTTCCCTAAAGAATCGTTAGCCAACTATGGTCGCAAGTTCCGTCGTTATCTGCATAGTTTAACGAGTTGGTGTTTTCCGAAATCATCGTTCCAACGAACATTCGCAAACAGCATCGCAAAGTTGTGTGGTTTGAACAACAGCTCTCGACCTGTGGTTAGAGGCATCGTTTCTATATTGCGTAACATTTGGAGGTAATAAATCGTTATCTTGAGCAAATTAAGCAAGCTGACATTCAGTACAACCGGTGCCTTTTATTTAGAATACTTACAAATGGAATTTACGTCTTTTAGTTTTTCAAAAGATTTGAAGTAATGTGTTTGAAGAGTGCACATGTGCGAACGTGTTCTACTATGTAAGAACGAGCCAAATATTGAGTCTGGTAATAAAGCAAAACAACTGAGAACAATTAGAAATAGTCCTCAAAAGACATGTCTGTAATTTATATAAAACAAATCTAGCGTTAATTGGATCTCAAACAGTTTCATTAAAAGTATTATTACTCCACCACGTGCGAAACCAACGTGGTTGAACGATACTTTGCGACAGTGGGTTTGACTAGCTAGTTGATTTTTCCAACGATGCATCGTACTATGATCGTGAAGCAGCGAACTACGTCGTTGTATGGGAAACGCACCCCTGGTTAGTTGTGAAGAGTAAATT
Organism: Pimephales promelas; assembly: GCF_016745375.1. The sequence goes on along the minus strand of NW_024121319.1, from coordinate 114,317 downwards.
ACCATGGCGATGATCACCACTAAAAACCAATACACCTTATTGATGCCAAAAAAAAAACATAATTTGCTCAAACTAATCTGTTACCTGGGTAGCAACTGAAACTGGTCTCATGCAACAGGCCTCATGTGTTAGCTGGGTCGGTTCTCATCTTAAGTTTATTTGTTGTGTGATTTGGTTCCTGTTTTTAGTGTTTTACAGAGTTTGGTAAAGTTTAAGAAAGACAGTTATATCTTCCTCATCTTCTTCGTGCGCTGCCATCACACACATGACACCATTTCAAAGACCCCTATTTAAAATAAATTCTGCTTTTATAATTGAAGTAATTTGCTACTCGGGGTAATTTGTTTTAAGAAAGTTTAAATATGTTACTAAAAACAAGGCTACGACATTTTAAAAAGCATATGCTTTGCCTACTTGTTTTATTTGACTCTCAGAGCAATTCTGACCCAATTCCAACTGTGAAATGTTCTAATAATGCATTTAAACATCATTCTGAAATCACTTTTCACAATGGAAAACATTACTCATTTATAATGCCAAGTTCTAAAATTGAATCAATATCCTGAAGCACTGAAAAGAAGTCTGGTAATAACATGTACAGGTTTCTCTCTGGTCTGTGGTTTAGTCCTGGAGGTGCTTTTATAGCGATATGAGTATTATAAATTGAAGGTATGAATATAATATGATAGCTGGGACATGGACACACATATACACATAAATACGCACACATACAGTACACGCACGTATCTCTCTGTAATGCATTATGTTCATTTGTTTCACACCCCGGGCACTGAAACACATTACAGAAGTCCTAAAAAAAAAAAAAGTAATGTGAATGAAAACCTTTAGGTCACACAGTTTAGGGATAGATAGAGAGAAAAAGGGGGTGGGGGGATGGGGTACATGAAATTTTGCAGTCTGATACTGAAAAGCAAAAAGGTAGAAACAGATTAGAAGAAAAACAATAATAGAAATAACTTTCATACATTTAAGGACACAAGCTTAAAGAGACCAACTCGATCTCACGAGAATTCGTACGAATTTTACGAGGTGGTTAATTCGTAACAATTCATACGACCTCACTCGTACGAATTAGTACGTTTTTGCTAAATCGTACATATTTTACGAATTGGCCAATTCGTATGAATTCGTACGAATGACCTACCCCTGACCCCGCCCCTAAACCTACCCATCACGTGGGTTTGGACAAATCGTACGAATTCGTACGAGTGAGGTCGTATGAATTAGCCACTTTTTAGCCAATTTGTACGAATTGGTCGTGAGATAGCGTAGCAAAAACTATAACACACGTAGGCTACAAATCAATATAGAAAATGTTATATTTTGGTAACTATATATTAAAATTGTAACTACAGTATATTCAGATTTACGCACATGCCAAAGACAGCTTCAATATTTTTAGGGGAGTCATTGTATAATTGCATTTTTTTTTTTCTCAATTGTTTTGGCTCAATTCTCAAATTGCATTGTTTTTCTGAAAACAATAACTTGAGATCTCTAAACAATTAGTTACTTTTACAAACCAGATTTTAATATAGGCATATTAATATAAAAACATTGCAATTGTTTTGGCACAATAACTAAGTACAATTTTGCACAATGACTAAATGTATGTGTCTTGCTTATTAAAGCTGGTAGAGTTGATACTCGTCACAACTAAACTAATCATTTAAGACTTTATTTTAGTGTCCCTTGTTAAACATATTACATGTAGCCTGTACTTATTAGATTAAATTATATAAAAATGCAACTAAAACCAAACCTAACCCTATAGGGCATGTTTTACAATTAATATTACTCAGTACTCAACTTTATAATTTAACTATGAATAAATATGGCATGGAATTTTTTCTGTACATGTAACACAAAAAAAAAAACAACAGTTATACACTGTAAACAAATATTTTCATTATTTGTAATCACAACATTTTTTCTTTTGTCAAATCAACTTAAATAATTTATGTAGTTCAGATGACATAACATTTTGAGTTTCTGATGATTAAATCTCCATTGTAATAACTCAATTTGTTCATTTCAATGAACTTAAAATTTTGAGGCCACCAGGTTACTTCATTTTTTAAGTTAAACCAACAATATTTTTTTACAGGTGCAAATCATTTTTCTCTGATTTTCTATTTTTGAAACATGCTTTCCTTTTTAAATATTTTGTAATTGCACATGTATTCACAAAGTTACAATTTAGTACATTTTAAATATATCAATGATCAAATAGCATGTGCTGATGTGATGGCTAATATTTCACTGTATTCTTAAAAAGTTCATTCTTGTGCATCTACGTCTAGTATAAAGACCGCAGAGGAACAAATACCTCAGGAAACATTGAATTGTGTCTGCTTGCAACCTCACCATACATCACATGTCTCACACGCTTGGGGCGTCACCATCGAAAAGCTATCAGTGTAAGAAATGAAGGGGGACTACTTTCCTTCCTTAACACAGACCTCAATTACGTCCCCCTATCCACCCCAATTAACCATCCCAGCAGAAACATCAATACCAGACTGATGTTCTAGCAACCAGCATCCCTCACCAAACACTCAAATAAATAATCTCAACCACTGCAGGGTCCATCAATTTGACAGAGATGAATAATTCTCTACATTAATCCATCTTGGTTTTGTTCCAGCTGCATTTGTTCTATAGGTCTGTGCAACAGACAAATTAAAATTCAAATGCTCTTGAAAGCAATTTAACCCTAAGTATTAAACATCTGCAGTGATTCTCTCTAACACTGGCAGCAGTTCATACAGTATACATGTATTAGCCTGGCGATAAGAGAAAGTGGTCAGTTCATACAGTCAAGATTATCTTTAAAGGGTTAGTTCACCCAAAAATGAAAATTCTGTCAGTATTTACTCACCCTCATGTTGTTCTAACCCCGTAAGACCTTCGTTCATCTTCAGAACACAAATTAAGATATTTAAGATATTAAGATCGCTCCTGCATACAGTCCGTAGGCTTTTTGAGGGACTGGCTCTTGCTGTCCCCGAAAAGTTATTAAAGACATCGTTAAAATAGTCCAAGTGACTACAGGGGCTCAATCTTAAGTTTATCAAACGACGAGAACACTTTTGTGCGCAAAAAAACAACAAAAATAACGACTTTATTTCAACTATTCACTTCCTTCTCCATGGGCCTGTAGTCAGTTAACGTAGTGTGATTGCGTAGAGCTACGTCACACGTAGGCTCACTATTGGCCGACACTGGTCATGTGTGTGTGATGCGTGTGACGTACAATAACAGAAGCTTACGCTATTAAACTAGTAACCTGACTCGCGCAGAGGGAGAAATAAACGAATAGTTGAAATAAAGTCGTTATTTTTGTTGTTTTTTTTGCACACAAAAGTGTTCTCGTCGTTTGATGAACTTAAGATTGAGCCCCTGTAGTCACTTGGATTATTTTAACGATGTCTTTAATGAATTTTCGGGGACAGCAAGAGCCAGTCCCTCAAGAAGCCTATACGGACTGTATGGAGGAGCGATTTTAATATCTTAAATATCTTAATTTGTGTTCCGAAGATGAACGAAGGTCTTACGGGGTTGGAACAACATGAGGGTGAGTAAATACTGACAGAATTTTCATTTTTGGGTGAACTAACCCTTTAATCTCAACGTTTAATGTTTACTGTTTATTATTCTCTCTCTGTTACTTAAAATTGATTCTTTTAAACTTTTAAAAAATACTCTAATTTGTTATAGCTAAATGTATTAGTTTTGGTTCACGCCTTAAATGTTGATTTAATATTAATATTAATATTTTTTTTAAGATAAAACATTCATATAAAGATTGTTTACTATAAAGAACATACATATATAATCAATATTCTTTGGACAAGTAGTCAAGATAATGTAGGTCGGAAAATGTACAGCTTACTTTCACCATAAACAAATGCTAAAATATATAATCTGAAAGTCAATGATTTTAAAACATTCAGTGGTTTTCAACTTTTTTTTTTTTTTTTTTTTAAATGGGCTGCACTATTGCCCAGTACGATCTTCCTCCTGGGAGGTGGGAAGTCTTGTTTATGACGGCATGTCTTTCGTCGGAGTAATATGGTGTGTAGCCTACCTTCTCTTAATTAATAACACGAAAATAGAGCAAGTTTCTTAAACTCTAGTTCTAGAAAATGAAGAACAAAGAAATGTGCATCAGGTTCGTTTTTTCATTTTTATTTGTTAATGTTTTTAATTCATTTATGAAGCCACTGCAAACTTTAGTGTTACATATTACATTGTTATATTATGCCATCATATTCTGTTCAGGCAATTAGCTTACTTCACTGTAAATAGAAAAGTCTAGCAATATCACTGCTAAATACCTTTAAAGGGTACATATGCTTCTAAATCATTCCTTTTTACATATAAATCATACATTTGTGGTCTATATAAAGCATAACTGCAATGCTTGGGTCAAAATTCCTTATTCTATAGCTCCACATGCCCCATTCTACCCCTTTTCTGATGTGCGTCTGTGAGCAACTCGTTTTGAAGCGGCCACTTTAAATAAAAACGAGATATGTTACACCCCGCCCGCTCTCCAGGTTGCTGAGTTCACACTCGCTTCAACTCCACCCCGTTCGGCCATTTTTGTAGTTTTATTAGAGATATACGATTATATACTATAGCTTCAAAGAACATTTTTATTCACACGTTAACAAAAAGTCAACAACGGAAGACTTGTCCATCAAGCCTTACATATTCGAGCCAGAGCGAGCGATTTGAAAAAGACGACGACGAACCTGCGGAATAATGTCTTTACATGTATGTAGTGCAATGGTGTGTAACTGTGTTGAGTTATAAGTGAAAGTCGATTATTTCTCTTGTTAAAACAAGCACACTAACAACATAAATGACTACGGTCTAATATTACCACTAAAAACCTGTATTGATAATATGGTACGTTTAGAAAAGCATCAGAAAACACAGCAGCTAAATGACCATTGATGAAACTCAAGAACAATAATACTGCAGACGTGTAACGTTACCTCAAAACAAAAACAAAGACGAAGGTACTGCTAAACAATGACCAGCATGTGTTTTAAGAAAGTAAAGTACTTTATTTTTATTAACGATATTTACAGCTTATCGAAATGCTCTGTTCATCGTCTCCAAAGATAGAAGGAATTTACCCCTCATTCAGACGAAGTCGATCGGCAAACCCTTCTTTATACAAGCGGAGGTTGTTGAAGTGGGAATCCTTGAAGTGCTTCGGGTCACTACATCCAACAACCGAACATTTTGACTTGCCCTCTCGTAACATTTTGACTTTTAGGGATGTCCTCAATTGTAAATCTGATCTAAAAATAAATAAATTAGCCTAAAGGTTTTTTTAAACATGTGAAAATGCAGATTGTTTTGTGTGATGTGTAAGTTTTAGGGGGTAAGGTTAGTGTAATGAGATACACAATATACAGTTTGTACAGTATAAAAAATATAATGTCTATGGAATATCCCCATTTAGATAGCGTAAGTGTGTGTGTGTGTGTTCATTAGAGGATCAAAAGAAACATTAAAGCACATTCTTGTATAAAAACTCAGTTATAGTGTGTGAGGAAAAAGCATAATATGTTTTTTGTTATAAATGTCTCTAATATTGTATCATATAGTACTGAAGTCAAAGTAAATCTCTCTTACCTTAGTCTCAGCCTCAAACATGTCCAAATGTCCAAAGTGTGTTTACTCCAAAATGTTTTGTTCTTCATGGCTTTCAATATTCTGGTGTACATGTGACAGGTCACTGGTTCGTGTATTTTTTTATTTATTTTTTTATGTTTCAGAAGGCTCTGCATTAATTCACTTTACAATCTACTTTATGCAGCAGATTTTGTGAGTATCTGGTCTAGGGGAGAGCGGGGCACAACCTAACGCTTTTTGGTTTTGGCTCAATTAATTAAAAAATAATTAGGTTAGATTAATCCTTTTTTTACACAAGCAACACACACATCTCTGCTACAAATGAACACTTAAAGTTTTTTTCTAGGACCTACCATTTTCGTACAGTTGCACTGAAAGTGACAGAAGTGCAAATGTTACAACTTACCCCATACGCGGGGTTAATTGTAACAGATAGAGGGGTTAGTTGTAACACTTGTGTGTAACACACATAATTCAGTACTATTTTATTTGCATAGTTTGATATGAAGAGTTCAGATGCAAAAGCCTCTAAATGCCATTTAAAATGTTCTTCTTTAATGATGATTTTTATCAAACGTGTATATTTAAGTTCAGTAATTTCACTTAAATAGCAATGATAATTACCTATTAATTGTTATTTAAGTGAAATTACCGAACTTAAATATGCAAGTTGGATAAAAATCATCATTAAAGAAGAAAATTTCAAATGGCATTTAGAGGCTTTTGCATCTGAACTCTTCATATTGTTTGTGCATCTGTATAGACAGATGTCCATACATATCCCTCATCTAATCATCCTTCTATTATGGATCAATATCATGGATAGAGAAAAAAGGGCTGCATAGTTTTGCAATAAATAATAATAAATAAAATTATAAATATTGTAATTTCAATTAAATTAGATTTGTGTGTGGCAGCTGCATGATGTACAATTATTATTATTATTATTAATAATAACAGTAATGATAATACAAATGAGCTTAAAATAAAAATTTAAAGGGTTTATTGCATTAATAACAGGCCATATTAGTTATCATTCATAGTACACTAAATTTTAAACATTTTAGATCCCAACATTGTTTGTGAAAGTCTAACAAAGTTAAATGTATACTCAAACCTGAAAAGTTGCGTGGCTCCGTTTTCATTTGATTATCATTGTACACTTGGAGGCTAAGTTGAAACACTCAATCAACCCCGCTGTGTATTACATATTTTAACCCTATCTAACAGTCGCTAGGAATTGCTGACATGTTTCAAAACGGTGCTATGTTTGAGCCAACAAGACAGTGATTAAGGCAATATAAAGTTAGATTTGGAAACGTACACACCCAACTCAGAAACCGAAAAAAAACCTATGATGAAAAAAATTACTTTCATGGTGTCAAAACACTCTTTGTCCAGTATCTTCACGAAATATAATCAAAACTTTCCGCAAATTCGCGGGAGACCGTCTTCTGGCAGCAAGAGAAAAATAGCGGAAAGACGGCCGGCTTGATCCTGACGAACTATGTAAACGGTCCGTGTTACATTTAACCCCGCGTTAGGTTGTGCCCCGCGCTCCCCTACAGAGAAGAATGCAGCTCTGAGTGAATTTAATAGTGACAAACAATGACCAGGCACAAGCACCTAGTAAAGACAAAGTTATTAAAAAACATTCAGGGCTTTACCAAACACATTCAGGGCTTAATGGGAGGGATTGGCACACCAATGTATGTGTCCAGTGGAGTGAAGTGGTTCTGGAATTGTGCATTTCCAATTCACTCTCCAAAAGTGCTGAGCTACAGGCTCATGTTGGGGATTGTGGGATTGAGAAATGTTCAACATTATGCAGACAAAAGACAAAACATAGTGTCGTCTGTCAGAAGTGGTTCTGCTTGTTTCTGCACTTTAGGTAATTTCAGTGCTACATATTCACTGTAAAAATATTGTTGGTTTAACTTAAAAAAATGAAGTAACCTTAAAATGTTAAGTTCATTGAAATGGAAAACGTTAATACAATGAAGGAGATTGATGTAATCATCAGAAACTCAAAGTATTATGTTATCTGAACCACATAAATTTAAATAAATTACAGTGTTACTGTATTTAATTATGTTTTTTAAATGCAAGTTAACAAAAGTGAGCAACACTGTATATCCCACATTCAGCTTGCGTGTGTGTTGTGTGGCTGTCTGATTGAGATGGAGTGCTGTAATCAGTGTCCTGTCTGTAAAGTGGTTGATGGCACAGGAAGAGAAAGACAATAAAGAGAGAGTCAAATGTGCGAGAAAGACCAACTAGAGAGAGTGACTTAAGTGCCATTCACATTCCCTACGTGTTCTCCAGAAAGGATTTGTTGGTTATTTTGTTCCTTCAGGTTAATCTGTCTCACAAAACACTTTCTTTCATTGTTTATTATCTTTACTTCTCTGTCTGGGTCGGCACATGTGTTTTAAGTCCTGTTTTGATCCTGAACGGAAATTATATTAAAGCCTAATTTAATTTAGGATTAAAAAAAGAGCCTGCTGAGCATGTGTGTGTGATATTTGCATTCTTCTTTTAACAGCTGTATTGCTTTAGGCTGTTCAGTGGGGGACAAATTGAGCAATTCTCTTTCCATGTATCTTATTCTTTTTTTCAGTTACTTCACTAAAACTGAACTGTACTCACTGATAGTGTCATTCATTTGCACACAAGCTCTGTGTTGTTTACTAAAGGAATTCTGCATATCAGCTAATTGCACATGTTTAACCCGTAAATACCTTGGGTTTTTACCGATACAGGACGCCATTCAAGCCCGTTCTCATCCTTTGGCGTCAAATACTATGCACATGGCACCCTTTAGAGTCAATATAACACGCAGAACCCAATGTGTTATATAGGTGACTGGCATCCTTTAGCGTCAATATGACCCCGTTTACACCTGGTATTAAAGGAGAACTCCGGCGCAAAATGAACCTTTGGTCTAATTACACATTGTTACCTAGTCAACCGTTATCTGAGATTTGTTTTCATGATTGCCAAATGTAAATAGTTTTATCTCTAAAAACAGTTTAGCCTATAACGCTAGTATATGGGGCATAGAGTAATGACAAGTAAAAATCGCTTGTTATTACCACTAACAAATAGCCCCACACTTACACGGTAGCATAATAAGGGTCCCTGCATTCAAACCGACCCAGATAGCAAACTGACATTGAATCAACGTGGAAACATGACATCAAAACAACGTTGATCTGACATTGTTTTGCTCATCGAATTAACGTTGAACCAACGTCAGACGCGTCATTCTTTCAAAACTAACGGAAAATCAACTTGAAATCAACGTTGTTTCAACGTTATGAAAGCAAACCAAATTTCGATTTTCACTTAGCTTTGGAGAATGGTTCAACTTTAATTCGATGAGCAAAATCAACGTTGTTTCGATGTCATGAGAGACGTCGTTTCCACGTTGATTCAATGTCAGTTTGCTGTATGGGGAAGCATTGAGAACTTTGTCAGTGTCCATACAGTTTAATAAGAAGATATTTTATAGACACAGTCAACTTCGCGAATACAGGAAGAAGCCGTCTTTGAAAAATAGTCTCTACCAGTCGATCTACGAACGCCGTTCCAAGTGCGCTGGTGAGATGTGAACAAGGTGATAAGGTGAGCGCGAACTGTAGGCTACATGTACATTTTGAAGAGAAGAAAATTGTTCTTGTTTTTTTTTTCTTCCGGAAACAATGGACCATATCAGATTCTAAACAGTGCAGCGCACTCGGATCGGCGTTCGTAGATTGACTGGTAAAGACTATTTTTCAAAGATGGCTTCTTTCCTGTATTCGCGAAGTTGACTGTGTGTATAAAATATCTTCTTATTAAACTGTATGGACACTGACAAAGTTCTCAATGCTTCGGTTTGAATGTAGAGACCCTTATTATGCTACTGTGTAAGTGTGGGGCTATTTTGAGCTTTGTTAGTGGTAATAACAAGCGATTTTTATTTTTCATTATACTATGCCCTATATACTTGCGTTATACTAGCGTTATAGGCTAAACTGTTTTTATAGATAAAACTATTTACATTCGGCAATCATGAAAACAAATCTCAGATAACGGTTGACTGGGTAACAATGTGTAATTAGACCAATGGTTCATTTTGCGCCGGAGTTCTCCTTTAAAATGAGATCTGTTTCCAGATAAGTTATCCGGATAATAAATGTTCTGATGTTGCCGATTCCATTTACACTTGGCCACATAAATGTGTTTTTGCAAAACGGATATAAATTCGATCTTCAACTCCCGCGTTATATGCAGATTTAATGGATTGCACGCCACCAAAAGCAACAGATATGAGCTGCATTTTATTGATCATCAGCTAATTTCCAAATCAAAGAGAGAGTGGCAACAGCCCTGGTAAGATCATTTCATTTCTTTACTTGAAGATGATTGTGTGTTAAGCGTCTGTGACTTACTTTCACTTTTATTTGTGATGTTTGCACGTTGGCTTGATGAATAGACGCTCAGCTGTTCCTCTGCGGTAATGCGTGTCGCAGTAGCGCCATCATATCTGACTATAACATGACATATAGCCTATATAACACACTCACATTCGTTTATTATTTAGCATTTTTGGGAGGAGTAAAATATGGTTTCAACAACCAGATTGCGTTTACACCTAGTAAAGATCCGAAAACAATGCGAGCCAGACTACCTCCAGATGTGGTCAGGCAATCAAATATGTAATAATGACTGGTGAAAGATTCATGGATGATTTTGTCCTTTTCTGGGAAGACTTTTTTTTTGGATACTGGAACACAAGTAACTTATAAATCTCCCTGTACTGATGTTAGATTGAGTAATCATTTGCCATAATACATGAGCATTCATTTAAGGCATGTCAAGTTGTGCGCCCTGTAATAATGCAGTGGCATTCACCAGATTCAGTCAGCTGAAGGCCAGTCAGTGTCTAAGGGGAACAGCTGAAATAAAACGCATATTCTGTCACATATCAAGAGTCACTCAAGAGAATGATGCTATTTCTGACAGCAATAAAACCATACATCAAAGAACTGCTTCACATATTTCGTCTGCTCTCTCTCATCGGCTCACTTGCAGGGGCACAAATGCCACATGCACAGAGAAAAGTGAAGTGTTCAGACATTGAAAAGAGGCTTTCTGAGAAAAAAAAGCCTCCCTGACCTTCTGCTAAAGTGTACTTCTTTTCCAAAAGGATGCCTAAATGACATCAGATGAGTGGATTCAGATGAAAAAATGACAAATGCAAATGCATTTTCCTCGTAATAACAAGCCTTGATCAATCATTCACAAGTAAATGGGGTCAATTTAGATTTGATATCGACAATAAATGGATGGTCAAATACTGAAACAGTGCTGCATGCTGGGAGTATGTGCAGGACTCTGCTGGGCTATATTGGATGTGCTCGGTCTGCCAGCACTGAACACATTCTGTATGACTGACAGGTCTGCTTCTTTGTTTCTCACCCTCTAAAATGAGTCAATTTGTTTCTCATTGAGTGACAGTGCTCCTGACAACTGAGCATGAATCACATATTCATCTACATGGGTAGTTGATGCATGGACTTTTCCTTTTTTTTTTACCAACGTCAAGATTTGAGGTTTCACAGAGAACGTGTTTATCTTAGATTCCAATTTTCACCATTTCTTATTAACATTGTTCATGTCTGCCTTCACTAGTTTATTAAATAGTCTAAATGTGTGGTAACATTGTCTCTGCAACATTTTCCAGGTGAAAGAGACTGACTTATGACAAATAATACAATGAACTAAACAATAAAATAAACATTCAAAGCTATTTTGCTGGCTAGAAAACCATCCCAACCTAAGTAACCACTTTCCAAATACCTTTTGTGTGGGTCATTTTATAAAATGCTATACTGACATGTGATGTTACAAAACAGGCTTTATAGATGTCATTAGAGGAAGTGTCCACTTGTGGATCTGCAGTTTTAGTTCATTGGTAAGTTAAAGTATTAATCTTCGCCCTCACCGAGGTTGATTTTAAGAGGAATGCTATTGGTCGGCACTGCGAATTTGTGTCAATGGTTACCAAATTTGATTGCCAAAAACTCAATGGGAAATTTTCAGTGGAGGACGGAGTACACAAAGTATTTAAGTAAAAGTTCAGATACCCTGATAAAATATTACTCCAGTAAAAGTATTAAAGGGTTAGTTCACTTTGAAATTGATTTTTGATATGTTTTAGCTTACCTCAAGGGCATCCAAGATGTAAGTGTCTTTGTTTCCACAGTATTTTCATTTTTTACATTTTTCAGTCAAACCGTTGTTGTCTATCAGTCATACACTGGAGGCTAAGGGGGTCCACCAAAAAGCATGCACAGAGAAGTCCACATTAAACATGATTTAATGACTCATAAATGTAAGTACACATTGATGGCCTAAGACACGAAACGAGCGGTTTGTGTGAGAAAACGAACAGTATTTATATCATTTTACCTCTTGTAATCATAGCCATGACAAAATGATCTGACGGCACGGGCGCTTCGGTCTGCGCATGCGCCGGAAGTGATTGCTTGCGCGCCTACGTCACTCTTTGTTTATACAGAGATTTTGGAAGTTTTACCTTTCACTAAACATATTTAGATATACAGGAAACCGCAATGGAAGACGATTTCGGTATATCTAAAAATGTTTAGTAAAAGGTAAAACTTCCGAAATCTCCGTGTAAATATTGAGTGACGTCACACGCAAGCGATCACTTCCGGCATAACATTGAACTGATTCAGTTCGGTTCATTTGGATATTGCACAACTGATTCAAATCACTTGGACGTCACTGTGATTACACGAGGTAAAAACGATATAAATACTGTTCGTTTTCTCACAAAAACCGCTCGTTTCGTGTCTTAGGCCATCAATGTGTACTTACATTTACGAGTGATTAAATCATGTTTAATTTTGACTTCTCTCTGCATGCTTTTTGGTGGACCCCCTTAGCTTCCAGTGTATGACTGATAGACAACAACGGTTTGACTGAAAAATGTCAAAATTGAAAATACTGTGGAAACAAAGACACCTACATCTTGGATGCCCTTGAGGTAACCTAAAACATATCAAAAATTAATTTTAAAGTGAACTATCCCTTTAAGTACTCCTATTCAATTTTACTCACGTAAAAGTACAAAAGTACTTGATTTTTAACACTTAAATGTGTGAATGTTTCGCCGATCATTATTACATGTTACTATAATATAAGACTCTCCTGAAATTAGAGTAACAATTACAGAGGAACAAAATAAAGCATATTTTGTTACCTTTTGGATCTTGGAAGGGCTCCGTTTGAGCAGATGTTTTATATCATCATCACTGTGCTTGTCAGAGCTCATTTCTCAGAATCTGGCTCATATTTACCATCTCAAACATGTTCTCAAAACTATCATTTTCAACATCTTCAAAATCAATATTTTGTAGTCACAGAGATAGTAATATTTGATTGTGTTCAGTCCTTGATCTGCAGTAAATCACTAAGTCATTTGAAGGTTTGCTGATGATACTTACTATTCTTTTGTTTTCTGCCTGCAGTAACTATGAGTGAAACGTCAATTCATCATTGTGTATCAGACATTGCTAAATTGCACTTATTTAGCCATCAAAGATTCAATTAGTGTTGTGCAAAAAAAAAATAAAAATACACTGTTACACACCTCGGGTCGTTAGCGACCCCCATACAATGTTTACAAAAAAAAATCATGAGAAAACATGCACTCTTTTCTATTTACTGTATTCTGTTCTTGTTATTTTATTCATAATGAATTGATTGAGGAAAACTAAGAAGGTTGATGTCGAACTAAAAAAAAAAATAAGAAATGACGTCCCGGATCACTAAAGACCCGACGTATGCCTTTAAGGGTTAATGTATACTTAAGTATTTAAAAAAGTCACTCTGTCTCTGTTTATTTTGTGATGATCACTGGCTGATCACTGTTTTTTTTTATGTTGGAAGGGAGTGGAAATCTGAATTATTGGCCTGTCAATACCATGCGTAATAAATCTTTATTGTTGAGCTGTGCATAGTTATTCTAAGAAAAAAAAAATAAAGAAATATATTTGGAGTGTAGCATATCACACCGCAGGGCATGTTGACTTCCCAGAAGTATTTTGTTAACTATCCACATAACGACATAGAGGAGCTATTCTCAAGAAGGCACACAGATAGAGAAAGTGCGTACATAGATAGAAATGCATAAAGCTACGAAAATAATTCTCTCAGGGGAACGAGGACGCGGCACTTCTCTTCTCTGATGTTTCCCGCTGTCCCAATAAATAGGATTGGATGAGAGCGTCTCCTATCACCTTAAGCCCAATATAGAGTTCATTACTTTTCCCCGATCTCGGAGCTGCAATTAAAACCAGACATCTCGTCAAAGAAAGAAAGGGGCCAAAAGAAAAGGTACAAAACGAGTGTATGTTTGTGTTACATGTCCTGCCATATGGATGTCCTATCTGTGACTGTCTGTTAAATGAAGCCTCACTACATGTGTTCCCCTCCCACGGCAACAGCACATCATAAAATAATAACACTGAAAGGCTTTGATTTGCGGTGAATGGCTGATGCTGCTTCCTGTTGTGAGAGAAAGTACATTTAAGCCTTAGTGCTGCGTCCTGCTGGGTGGAAATCACAGGGGCCAACTCCAGTCAAACATCCCTTCAGATATATTACACACAAAACACATATTGAATAATAGTGATATTTAAACAGCAGGATCTCCATTTTCAAACAGATTTCATACACTGTTATTTTACTGAAAATTGTGGTTGGCACTTTTCCAGAATTCCATTTAAACATGGAAGGATTGATGTTGTTTAGCTTTGTTTATTAATGATTACTGCAGAGAAGCGTTTTTTATTTTTTGTTTTGTTGTTTTTTTTTATGATAGAGCACTGTGACATCAAAGTTTGGTTCACTTGATTGGTCCAGAAGTAATTTTCCAGCAATGGTTGGGTTTGGTTTGGTTTGGTTTGGGATATGACATGATGAAATTTGATATGGTTTGCATCTGTCCAAACTCATAAAATTTGACTGCTCTAGACTTTAGTCGGGGTATAGTGCAATATTTAAAGGAGTTGTTCACTTTAAAAAAAAAAAAAAAAAAAAAAAAAACGTGTGCTTATAATTTACTCACCCCCATGTCATCCAAGATGTCCATGTCTTTCTTTCTTCAGTTGAAAAGAAATTAAGGTTTTTGATTAAAACATTCCAGGATTTTCTCCATATAATGGACTTCAATGGGAACCAAACGGTTCAAGGTCCAAATAAGAGTTTTAGTGCAGCTTCAAAGGGCTTTAAACGACACCAGACGATGAACAAGGCTCTTATCTAGAGAAACGATCGCTCATTTAATAAATTAATTAAAAAGTTACAATTTTATAAGCTCAAATGCTCGCCTTGCTCTGTTCTGTGATGAGCGTTCGTGACTCTCCTGTTCGAACTCGTTCATCAAAATGAAAAAATCTTTTTTCGAGTCATGACTCGAAGGGTCCTAGATAAGACCCTTATTCATCTTCTGGTGTCGTTTAAAGCCCTTTGAAGCTGCACTGAAACTCTCATTTGGACCTTGAATCATTTGGTTTCCATTGAAGTCCATTATATGGAGAAAATCCTGGAATGTTTTCATCAAAAACCTTAATTTCTTTTCGACTGAAGAAAGAAAGACGTGGACATCTTGAATGACATGGGGTGAGTAAATTATCAGCAAATGTTTTTTTTTTTTAAAGTGACCTACTCCTTTAAAGTCTAAACTCGCCGAATTTTAAACCGCTTTGTATTGTTACAATGTCAGTAGCATTTGTAAATGAACAATCTTTACTTATTCTCTGTAGCCTTTTATGTCCTCAAAACACCCAATATATCCCATGTTTTGTAAACTACTACATTTTCATGTTTGCATTATATAACCAGCTCCATTTATACAATAAAAGAGCTCAATGCTTAAAGAAGCGGGCTGGCTTCAGCAAATGTCGCACATTTACTTATGTTAACACTATTGTTTAGGTTTAGGGTAGGGTTTGGTTTATAACAAGATGGAGCATTAACCCATCGGACATTTCATTTGTGACCTGCCGAGATACGTACAATTGCAGGCAGCTTAATAAAACCTTGACACGTGCAAGAAGCAACATCGTTTTCAGAAATGTCAAATGTAACAACAGGCACATTTTTCCAATAAGCTTGAGTTGGGGTAATTTTATAAAGGATAGTCTTTGACATATTTTATCGACTCAGTTTTAACACATTTCCTCCAATTTTCTCAGCCATTGATGACATTTACGTCTTTATCATCGAAACTCAACATCCAAATGCCTGATTTTGGTATTTTTCTTCTCCATTATTCTAAACATGATTATATTTCTGAAGGAGTCTATTCTCCTCATTATGTAGCCAAAGTAAGTGCCAGTTTGTTTGTTGCTGAAAATAACCACTGAAGAACCATTATTTGTAGTGTATGTTATCTTGAAATACCATGGTAAGGCAATTGGGGACAACTAACAGCTTGAGAACCATTATGGATTTTGAAGTTTGTTAGGGTTGCTATTTTTGAGCAGGTCGAATACCACAGTGTGACTTGTTTTCTGCATTTTAAGGGCTGTTTGCTTAAATGGACTATAGAGCAACGGAAAAAACTTTTACAAGCTTTTAAAGCTCCTGCAGGACGATCACAACCTTCCTTTGGAATAGTAGAAGGAAGCAAACAAGCTGGACAAAGAACTAGCACTTACTGGACGATAAATGTTTCACCTTCTCTTGAGCAAATTCACTAAATTCCACACTGTATTTCAGTGCGTTTAATTCACTAATCACTGATTAACCAGAAACTAAATGTATTGAAACAGCGCTGTGCCATGAGTATTTAAATAATGTGGATCGACTGCATTTGATGATGAACTTCTCATGTGTTATTAAAATATGTGGTTACACTTTATTTTGATAGTCACTTTAGACGTTCTACTAATTATAAGTAACTTTTCAACTACATGTCAACTAACTCTCATTAGAGTTTTAGTAAATTATCGTAGACTGTCAGTAGACTGTTAGGTTGTGGTTAGGTGTTAGGCTTTGGGTTAAGAGAATAAGTTTACGAATTTTACGAGGTGGCTAATTCGTAACAATTCGTATGACCTCACTCGTACGGATTAGTACGATTTTGCTAAATCGTACATATTTTACGAATTAGCCAATTCGTATGAATTCGTACGAATGACCTACCCCTGACCCCACCTCTAAACATAACCGTCACGTGGGTCTAGACAAATCGTACAAATTCGTACGAGTGAGGTCGTATGAATTAGTACGAATTAGCCGCTTTTGAATCACTCGTACGAATTCGTATATGAATTGGTCTTGAGATAGGGTAGGTTTACTTGTAGTCGCCAAGTTACTCATAGTCAGTTGAATGTCTATTGTGACTATTGTGACTTCAACTACCACCACACCGCAACAGTTAAAAGAACCAAAGACCCTTTAAGACAAGACATTTTACTCGACAGCCATCTTTGAAATGCCTCTTGGGCATGCAAGTGCAACTCCTATCTTTTTGAATGAGGAACATCAAATTCTATAAAACTATTTGCCAAGAATAAGATTAAATTTCATATTTGTATTCTCCAATGGCATCTGACAACAACTGTTTCTGAAAGCTCGAATCATGACAGAAACCAACGTTTTTTTCAGGCTGGATCAAAATTCGCACGCGTTTGACTGACTCCGGAGCTTCTGACGGCAGTTGCAGTGACGCGTTGACTTTAACAATAGGTGATTGGCTCTTATTTAGAAGGCGGGACTTATTCTGTCATATTGATCATTTCACTTTTCCCCATTCAAAACAATTTGAGTGACGCGTCTTGTGTAATTTTATAATATTTCATAAAACTGAACGCTGCTTACTATGTAAATTAGGCATTAAAGAGTGCGCCAAAACTCTGCAAATAGGGTCCTGCTGTTACCTTCTGTAGAAAGCAGTGGGTGAATTTAAAGAGTAAAGTTGGTTTATGTTTTTTATTGATTATGGCAGCAGATGTGTAATGTAGATGGGCACACTTTCACCACTTTAAAAGAGTCGATTCAGATAACTGGATTGCTGCCCCTAAAGTTCACTACAGCAGTACTTTTTAAAGCAGAAATATGCAGTACTGTACAATAACATATACTTAAGTGTGAACTGAATGTATTTTTTAAGACACTTAATTGGATCTTATTCACAATTAAATTAAAATATATTATAGTTTAGATTTATATTCAATGCAATTGGATGAAGTTACTTATTCTTTGACCCACTATATGTATTTCTATTTTCCTTGAAATATGTTTAAAGTGAGTACTGACAACAAAGTAATTTACCGTCATTTCTATTGAAATTGATGTTGTGTTTTTTAATATGTTTGTAATTACACAAATAATTATGTTGCAATTTAAGAACTAAATGTAATAAAAAATAACACAATAAAGTTAAAACTGTAATCAATGATAAAATCTTGCTGACAGTATCTTATTAATAAGTTTCCTTATAACTAAAAAAAAAAAGAAAAAAAAAAAAAAAAGGCTACTGGTGATTTTCTTCCAGGACATTATCCAGTAATTTTATGGAAATTTCCATTAAACCTTAAAGGAGTAGTTCACTTTAAAAAAAAAAAAAAAAAAATGATGATAATTTACTAGGGTCTTATTAAGCGAAACTATCACTCATTTAATAAATAAATAACAAAATTTAAGTTTTATAAGCTCAAATGCTCGCCTTGCTCTGTTCTGTGATGCACGTTTGTGACTCTCCTGTTCGAACTCATTCATCAAAATGAACGATTATTTTTCCGAGTCATTTGGTTTATTCAACGAACAAAGCGAAAGAATTGACTCGGAAAAAGATTCGTTAATTTTGATGAATGAGTTTTTTTTTTTTTTTTTTAAATGAGTGATGGTTTCGCTTCATAAGACCCTTATTCATCGTCTGGTGTCGTTTAAAGCCCTTTGAACAGTTTGCAGTTTGTACTGAAAATGTCTTTTGGACCTTGAACCGTTTGGTTCCCATTGAAGTCCATTATATGGAGAAATATGCTGGAATGTTTTCATCAAAAACCTTCATTTCTTTTCGACTGAAGAAAGAAAGACATGGACATCTTGGATGACATGGGGGTGAGTAAAATTATCAGCAAAAGTTTTTTTGAAAAGTGAACAACTCCTTTAAAACACAACCTAATGTACTGTGTAAAATCAAAATACGGGTTAAACACATGTAAAAAAAAATATGCATATATATATACCTGAAATACCTTCATATTTATACAGTATATTGTGCCCTATTTTTACAGATATTTATATATATATATATATATATATAGTGTTTGTGTGTCCTAGTCTGTAATATGGGTCAGGCTTCTGTATATCTTCTGGCCGTGGTTTGTTTAAAAAGAACTGAGAGGACAGAGAGGGAATTGTATTTGGTGTGCTGGAATAAATTGGTGTTAGAGCACACTATAAGCTAGGCTAGCTTTAGCTGATAAGCAGGCAGTGTTTGAGCAGATGAGATCGAGCAAAGCGCTGATGCATATCTGCGATGGTGAGTGAACGGGATCCGGCTCAGACTGTTCTGTAATGAGATCTACAGCACCACGGCCCGGACGCAGTGTTTGATCAAAGACGTGGAGCGGCCTACACCACTGTTTAGCATCACAATGTCATGCTTAGAGTCAGATACCAGCACTCCACACAGATACTGTTCAGGAACAGATAGATTCTATATTAGATATGGCAAATTTCAGTATGGGCTTGTCACAATCCCACCCGAGGGTTATTAATAAAGTGCCATTTCAGAACCAGGATAAATGCGCCTATATGTATGATAAAATGATGTTTAGCTTCGCACAGTCTGTATATTTTTTTATTAGACATCAAGCTTTATCTGAGTTTCCAGCTACAGTGATTTTTATCTCAGTCGAGGACTGAAGCCGCAGTCAGCTTAACGTGTGGATAGGAAGTAAAAAAAAAAAAAACTTATGTTGTGTGTTTTAAACCATAAAAACCACACAAGTCCCATACTTTAACCTGGCGCCAACTAGACTTACAATAGACGTGATCTGTTATTAGAGGTGATGGTGTCCAAGTAATTTATTTTAAAAAGTGTATATACAAATCACGCAGCTAACAATGTATTAAAATGTAAGGCACAATGAGATCATTGAAGTAATTATCATGAGTTGTAAACATAATGATTACAATATATAAAACCTTAGCACTGCTGCATGTTGATTCAGAGTTGGTGTCGCAACGCATTCTCATCATAGGGTGTCCAACCCGGTCTCATCCCAAGACGTCATATAACTGACGTTTTGGGACGTCTTTTGACCATACGTCAATATTCGCCTTTTTAGGGCCCCCTTAAACGTCGGTAGATGAGGTTATGGGATCTCAACTCTACCCCATACCTAAACCTAACCCTAAACCTACCCCGTCACCTAACTGACGTTAAAGGTAAAGCGTCAGTTGTATGACGGCCCGGGATCGCCATCTACCGACGTTTAAGGGGGCCCTAAAAAGGCGGATATTGACGTATGGTCAAAAGACGTCCCAAGACGTCAGTTATATGACTTTTTGGGATGAGACTGCGTTAGTTGAAACAGCAACTAAACACACCAAGTTTCGTCATGCTTGCTTGTGTGTAAGTATTTAAAACAAGCGTGTTACAATTAGCCCCACGTTACGTTGTGCCCCGCGCTCCCCTACATCCAACGCACACGGCACCCTTTTGCGTCAATATAACAAGCTTCGGTTATGTTATGGGTAGGTTTAGGTCTGGGTAGTATTAGGGTTAGACCACTAGGAGGCGCCTTCTGGCCCATATATATCTGTGTCTCATATTGACCCTAAAGGGTGCCATGTGCATTGGATGACTACGCATTGTCAAAAGCGTCAGTGTATGACGCCTTGGGATGAAAACGGGCTGTAGGTTTAGTTCTGGAGTGTAAGTCCTCACAGGAGTTTGAGTTTCTCGAGTCGTCTCAAGTCTCCGAAAGAGGACAGGAGCTGACGGACTCTCTAGTTTAGTTACCTCGGGATGGGCTTCCTAAGATAAAATAACACAGTCTCATTCCAAGAAGTCATATAACTGACGTCTTGGGACGTCTTTTGACCATACCTCAACATCCGCCTTACCCTTAAACGTCGGTTACATGACGATCCCGGGCCGTCATACAACTGACACTTTACCTTTAACGTCGGTTAAGTGACGGGGTATGTTTAGGTCTGGGGTAGAGTTAGGATCCGATAACGTCATCTAACCGACGTTTAAGGGTACCCTAAAAAGGCGGATGTTGACGTATGGTCAAAACACGTCCCAAGACGTCAGTTATATGACGTCTTGGGATGAGACTGCGCTGGATAAAACAGAAAATACTTAGCATAGCTGCTGTTCATAACACTAAGCAAAGATAATCATGTGCATTTGATCTGATTTGATGTTCTGTGTACAGGTTTTTGGTCACCCCAGTCTTATCTAAATGTAATAGCAGAAAATTGCTTGTCATCCAATATTTTAAATATCTAACACACTGTGACAACTTGGAAAATTTAGAGATTTCGTCTGGTCATAATGAAATATATGAGTATCACCGGCATAGTGGAAACAAATTCCATGTTTTCTTATAATATTACCAAGTGGCAGCATATATATTGATATATTATTTATTCACCCATATGCTGTTCCAAACTAGTTTCAATTTCATTCTCTCTTCTTTTTTTTCTGTGGAAGTCAATTGGCTCCAATGTTTGTTCTGCCGAAGAAAGAAATGGTTCATAACACGGAAAGTTTGCTCAGGTTTTTACAAGCAATATTGGTAACACTTTACAATATGGGTGCACTAATAAGGATTAATTCATGCTTAACTAATGCACAGATAATACTGAATTAATTTGTAACTAATGATTATTTAAGCTATTCATTAATGATTACCACATTAGGAAATAATTAAGAGTTTGTAGGGTTAATATATTAGTTCATACATGAATTGTTATTAATTTAACATATAATTGTGGATTAATTCCATAATAACTCATTTTTTTAACAAATAGTGTTAATTAATATGTTAATTACCATAATGAGCCAAAGCCTTGTATTTCAACTTCCAGATAATATGACAGGTACACTAATATGCATTAATACATGATTAATTACGAGTAAATTCATGTGCAAATTACTACAATTACTCAATGACTAGTTAATAATGATGTGCCCCAACAAGTAAAGTCATAACATAATGATACCTTAGCAAATCATTAGCTAATGATTAATTAAAACAGACAACTGGAAGTTGAAGTGCATATAGCTTTGACTAATTGTGGTAATTAACACATTAATTTACACTACTAGTTCATAAAATATGTTATTAAGGAATTAATACACAATGACACATTGAATTAATAGCAATTCATGTATTACTTAATCTATTAATCATATAGACTCTTTATTAGTATTCATTAATGGTTTAGTTCTTCATGAGTTATACATTAACTCATGATTATCTGTGCATTAGTTTAGCATGAATTGATGCATATTAGTGCACCCGTATTGTAAAGTGTTACCGCAATATTTTCACTTTATTTATATATTAGTCTATGGACTACATGAGACTGACTATAAAACCATAAAAAAAGAAATTTAAAAAATGAACCAGTGAATTTACTTTTTTGACAGTTCAGGATTTTGCAACTTTGGAAAGACTGTCAGCACAGTATCTATACAGTTCAAAGCTCAACAACAACATCAACAATTTTTTCCGTTGTATTTTCTGCCTTTGTCTTTGGCTGAAAAACCTAAGGAAAGCATTCCTGTGCGCTTCCTGAAGCTAACTGCAGTGAAGGATAGTGATGAAGTAGACAGCAGTGGGGTTTATGTTGGAGAAGGTTTGGTGTGAGTCCGCGTACCCTGACAGCTGCTCAATTAGACGTTTCAGATAACACACCCTTAAACGGGGAAAGCTGTTTCAGCGTGTCAAACCTCTTGTAAACTGTCTGAATGGATTATGCTGGCTACATGGTGGTACGGCCTTACCAGAATGAAGGAATTAGCTAAAGCTGTCAGAGTTATACACGAGCTCCAAGTGAACTCATAATTAGTCATGTTCTAGTGATCACCTGATTTTTGCCTGAGTGTAATTGGATGATGACAATCTCAGACAGAAAGTTCTGAACGTTGGATTCGGTTTTATTTTTAGAAATGGTATATATTTTTTGAAGGACTTGTATAACTTACATTTCATCATTTTATTTTATTTTTTTCCTGATGTCCACTTTTAAAGCTAGTCCTGGTTTCTCAACCCGATCTCACGACCAAGTCGTACTAATTCGACGAATGATTAAAAAGTGGCTAATTCGTAACAATTCATACGACCTCACTCGTACGAATTAATACGATTTTTCTAAATCGTACATATTTTATGAATTGGCCAATTCGTGTGAATTCGTACGAATGACCTACCCCTTACCCCGCCCCTAAACCTAACCATCACGTGGGTTTAGACAAATCGTACGAATTAGTACGAGTGAGGTCGTACGAATTAGTACGAATTAGCCACTTTTTAATCACGCGTCGAATTCGTACGAATTGGTCGTGAGATAGTTTTGGGTTTCTTGCACCAGAACTGCTATTTTCTGAACAGTTTAGACAGCACCAATTTAAACAGAAAATATAAAACTTTTTATGCATTTTGCCTGTTCATTTACACGACAACAGTGTTTCGGGGCCCTTAAAAATGCAAACCTACTGTATGAAAATGGATTTCAAAGTGTAAAATGTACTACAAAAATGCTCATGTCATGAACATGCATACATGTTCAGTCTATAATGTTTCTTTGTGATATCACCATATACTGGACTGACATGAATAATACAGGGTTTTTAGTGTGAACAGGGACCATTTTGACAATGTTGTTAATGCAAAAAAAAAAAAAAAAAACACAAAGGAAAACACTTTCCGTTTTTAGCACATCATTTTCGTGTAGTAAACGTACCCTTGATCAGCAGAAAACCTTGAAGTTTTGCAAAAATGTAGGCAAAGGCAACATTCAAAATCTTCAGAAGAACTTAATCATGGTTATCCTTTATATGACCCTTTAATTACATCAATGCATCCCACTGTTAAAAATGGTTGAACATTCATTTATTCATTAATTTGTTCATTCTCAAGAACTCATCCATTTTAAACTAGAGCAAATGTCTAGTAATGCGTTCTTTTTTGTTATTTTATGATCATTCGGTTTACCAAGGACAGAACATGGCCCTGAATATCAAGGTAATGTAATAATCCAGCCCTGCTTTATGTCACTACAAACACCATGCAGGGAATAATAAATCATTTGGTAAAGTATGAGATGTCTGCACTATAGGGGAAATGTGGCTAATGTTGATATTTTCCCCAGAGCGCTCTTTATGCACCATGACAGGAGCTTTCACTTCCTCTTTTATTTCACTCTTTATATCCAAGCAACATTATACATTGCAAGATACCTTTCCAATGGTAATCAATGTGTTTTTCCCTGAGTGAGATTTAACTCAGTGGCAGCATAAATAATCGCAGGTGAGCTTGAACATTAATTATTAATAAGCCTATAATGAGAAAGACCCTGTTTTGAACTTCGCCATATTGTAGGTTCAATGCAAAATGACAGCATCTCCCGAAAAAAAGCTCCTCCAGGAATAAAGGTATAGCACTCCTCATTGTAACATTTAGAGGCTCTTTCTTCTCGGACAAGCCTGTCTAGACCTAAGTGGTCAAGGTTTGGATGGTTAGTATGGCCCTATTAGCCCCTGCTGTTGGCAGCGCCCGGTTTTGTGCTTCCAGGGTGTCATGCAGTAGCTAAGTAACTGCCTTTGAGATGAATGAGAAGCTAACAAAGAGCTTTATTCCTGTATTATCCAAGGCTTTGGACAAAATTGTATTGCTACTGAGACATCCAGGTAAAAAGAACAAAGAGACCACGCTCTGATGCCAATAGTTGCTTTTTAAGGGAGTTGCTAAAAAAAAGTATTAAAGGAGAACTCCGGCGCAAAAGGAACCTTTGGTTTAATTACACATTGGTACATAGTCGACCGTTCTCTTAGATTTGGGTAACACTTTATAATAACTACACGCTAATAATCATTAGTTAAGCATGAGTAAACCATTAATTAATCATTCATAAAGCATTAATAGACATTAATAAGCAGTTCATATAAATGCTTTCTTCTCGATTTAAAAGCATATCTATAATTTGTTTAATAGTTGTATTTTCATCCTTTATTAAAGATCAATTTATCATTTCTAAATGAAGAATTGCATTTTTTATGAGCCAGTTATTTAAGAGTTTTCAGTGGTTCATACGATTACTTACAGTAGCGAGAGTGAGTAAATGATTAATAAACTATTTAAATGTACATTCATACAGTTTATCATTCAGACATATAGTGATGGTTACTTAATGTGTTAATAAATGCTTTATTAACATGTATTAATGCTGTAATTAAGGGTTAATTTGGGTAGTTATAAAGCATTTAGTAGTGGTCAGTTAACTATGTTTGTGAGCTCATCTAAAGTGAGGACTAGTCATGCCTTGTAAAGCATTAATATTTCTATGTTCTGTATCACTGCGTTGTGTTTGTTACATTTTACTGTTTAGAAGATTGACGAGTCTTTAAATCACCTTTATAAATGCTTTACATGAATAGTCCTCACTTTAGATTAGCTCACAAAAATAGTTAACTGACCACTACTAAATGCTTTATAACTACCTGTATTTACTACATTTACTTACACTTTCTAAGTGATCTTTTGAATGACTGACAACTCTTAAACAACTGGTTTGTAAATAATGCTATACTTCATTTAGAAATTATTAATTGATCATTAACAAAGTATGAAAATACAATCATTAAACACATTATAGATATGCTTATAAATCAAGAAAAAAGCATGTATAGCTATATTTATAAACTGCATATTAATGTCTATTAATGTTTTATAAATGATGAATTAACTGTTTACTCATGCTTAACTAGTGATTGATAGTGTGCAGTTATTATAAAGTGTTACCGAGATTCGTTTTCATGATAATCGAATGTAAAGAGTTTTAGCTATTATATAGGGGCATTTAATAAGTAAAAAAGAACCCCTGGGGACCAAGGTGTATTTGGGGTCCTTGAGATGTTCTGACATGCCCTGACATCTGTGCTTTTTAAGTTGCTTATAAACATATTAATGGCACAGGTGATATTACACTATATTTAGCACAAACAGGGCAACCATAATATATGAGCAACATGTATGTACATGTTTGTATTTTTGAGAGAATATTGTTTATGCGTGGTTATTGAAAAAAAAAAGAAAGTTTCTGAAATAAGGCCACAAAACACATAGGAAATATGCGTCCACAAGACTTTTGACTAATGTATGTTGTGGCCTAGAGTTTTTTCTTCACAATGATCTGAAAATCATCCTCCTAATCGTTCACATAAAACTGTGAATTGGGTTAAATTGTGAAAGACATTTTTTGTTTGCCAAGGCAATATGTGAATGGGCGTGAACAGGACAGCCCTCATCATGTATAAATAATGCGTACGCGTCCGGTGTGAACGTAGCATCAGAGAACAGTCGACTAGGTCCCAATGTGTTATTAGACCAAAGGTTCATTTTGAGCCAGAGTTCTCCTTTAAAAATACTCTTGTCAACTAAAAAAAAAAAGACTTTGCAGGACTTTAAAGTGGACTCAAATATCTTTTTAGGTGATTCTCACCTGAGAGAGACAGAGATAACATAATACATAATAATGAGCCTTTCATTCAGGTGAGTCAGACAAGAAAAAATGAGAAAAATGAAAGTACAACATACATATCACGAACGCCGTTCATACAGTTCAGAAATTCGGTGAACTTCATACAGTTTAGCTCACTTGGCACTTTGTTCGTGGTTCGACTTGTCAAAGATTGTACCACCTGTATACACGAAGTGCACTGTCTTTATAAAATATCTTCTTATTAAATGGTCTGTGCTCTTACAAAGTTCTCAATGCTTTGTTTTGCATGTTGGGACCCTCATTATGTTACTGTGTTAGTGTGGGGCTATTTTGAGCCTTGTTAGTGGTATTAACTAGCGATTTCTCTTAACTTATTATATGCTTCCATATACTAGCGTATACGCTAAACAGTTTTTTGAGATAAAACTCTTTACATTAAATTATCATGAAAACAAATCTCATGCTACGTTTACACCGGATGCGAATAGGGCGTCTGGCGCGAATGATTTCAATGTTAAGTCAATGCAAAGACGCTTTACGCGCGTGACAAATTCCTGCGGCGCGAATGAGGCGTGGAGCGCAGCGCGGAAGACGCGAATACGCCTCGTTCGCGCGAATGACGCGAATTGAGCGTCTGGCGCGTTAAGCGCGAATGATTCAGTTAGTGCCATTTGTGCATTCACGCGTTTGGCGTGAATTCGCGCCGCGTTAACCAATCAGGAGCCTAGCTGCTTGCTCACGTGGTGAAGTGTCTGGATGCTTCAATAAATTATTTTGTTAATATGACTAAATGCATGGTGGGATTATGCACAACAAAGCAAATGTTTTATCACTTAAAAGATTATGATTATTTCTATATACGAGACATGTTCATTTTGTATTGAATGTTATTCATTCCATATCTAGATTATATGAAATAGTATTATGTTGTAAAGACAATCAACATACTGTATGTGCATAAATTTCGTGTCTGGACGTGAGAGAGGAAAAAAATCACAGGACAGGTTAATAACTTTTGAAGGCTGGCTCTATTTATCATCAAAACAAAAATAAATGACAGCTAGATTAGGTGGATGAGGGCGAAGGTGATCCTCGCTCCGATGCGGGACAACATGTCATCAAACTGGGCGCGTAACAGGCGGAAGTACTGCTGAGAGCGGCCGTCATCCAGCGCAGCTCCTGGAGCGTGCAAATGGTGAAACTCGCCAAACGGTTCGCCTCCGAAGGGTCCTGTGGACACAAATATACGGCGACGATGATCTCCATGCCGCTGTTCTGCTCTCCAGAGTAAATACAGAGCGTTAACTCTCTTGATGAATGCTCGGTCGACATTAAAACAATGGCCGCCAACGGATTTTGATTCTGATGCGTGTAAATTTCGCTTCAAACTTTTGTTTTTACGTGCGCCAGTTTCGCTCTTGACATGCGAATTAACACAAAGTGGTCAAGCGTCAAACTAGACGCGTCAGGCGCGAATTTGACGCGCGATTCGCGTCCGGTGTGAACGTAGCAGAGAACAGTCGACTAGGTCCCAATGTGTTATTACAGGGGTTCTCAAACATTTTGGTGCCAGGGACCCCTTTCAGGGGAAAAAAAATTCCAAGGACCCCCCTCATATTTATAACAGTTATTGAGCACAAAGTTAATGTGTGAGCGGCAAATGAAATATTTTTGCACAAAATGAATGGTCTCCACCCAGGGTACTATGCAGGAATTTCTAAATAGCCTACTGAGATAACGAAAGTGATCTTGCTAGGAATCACTTAGGATCCCTCACTTAGGAATTTTTGATGTTCTTGATCTACACATGTGTATTTTAAGGTGTTTTAAGGCCCCACAATTGGATAACTATTGATTTGCATGTCAGTCAGTGGCATACATTTTTTTTTTTTTTTTTTTGTCAAGATGTCACGAAACACAATCACATATTCCAATCAGGAATGGCCTTAAAAGAGAAATGTTTCAATAATTAGGCCTATTCTGCACACAAATAAAGCCCATAAGCCTATAAATACAATGATAATGGCATTATGTTTAATAGGTGCGTGCGTTGTTAATTTGAGCTACTGTAATTAGCTAAAAAAACATACAGTATATGTTAAATATATAATTAATCTCATGGGCACAGTATGTTTCTATTGACCTGCTTTTTCCTTTGTTAAAGTTGAGCTTGATTAATACTTTGCAAACTGATTGTTTCAGTCGTTTTTTAAAACTTTTATCTAAAACAGCTGTTTAGTTTATGTTAATAAAGGCCTACATCTTATCTCGCACTTTATGACCGTTGACTGAAACGTCGTGCGGGGAACTTTGAGTTCACTCCGACTCAAACATTTTGACATTGACGAGCTATCGTTGTTAGTCTGCTGAAGCACCTCAGACGAGAAGGTCAGTATCATCGCGATGTGCATCCTTGCAACCTCAGTTGTGGGTACGGCCCTGTCACTATGCACTTTTATTTTGATAATGATCAGACTTCTAATGTCAAATCTACAGTAGCAGTGCTAGAACTGACTATTGTGCGCGCACGCGAGACGCCGGGGCGCAATTACATGGGAATTTTTCCTCAGCAGTGGAAACAGGAATACTCTTATTTATGGTCATAGATAAGACAAGAGTGCATCATCCGAAACGGTAAAGTGTCCATTTTTTTATTTGTGTATAGGCTACTTTATAAATGACTACAAAATGTCATGCCTTTTAAAAATACAGAAAAGAACCGGATGCGGGTTCATGCCGTCTCTCTGTCTCCTTTCTGGCGCACGTCCCGCAAAATCAACAGCTGCGAATAGTCTACTTGACGCAAAGACATAGATTATCTATCTATAGAAAACTTTTAAGTGTCTACTTTGTATTGTTTTATGTTAAATGCTTTATATAAGTTAGGAATAAACAGCGTTTTCAGATGATAAAGAAAACATGACTCATAGCATGGAAAAAAACGTTAGGTTGTAAATTATTTCGCGGACCCCCTGGCTTTAGCTCGCGGACCACCAGGGGTCCGCGGACCCCACTTTGAGAACCACTGTGTTATTAGACCAAAGGTTCATTTTGAGCCAGAGTTCTCCTTTAAAAATACTCTTATCAACTAAAAAAAAAGACTTTGCAGGACTTTAAAGTGGACTCAAACATCTTTTTAGTTGTGATAGCGTTTCAGTATACATTATCTTCACATACATTTACATTTAGTCATTTTACAGAGGACTAAACCAAGGACTAAACCAAGTGAGTCATTGTGAAGAGGCAAAAACAATGCAAGAAGTGCTCAAAATACAAAGTTCAGACATTGCTCGGAGTAACATAAGCCAGACAAGCGAGGATTAATGTTCTGGAGAGTGGTTTTGAGGCTCTCTGTGATGGTACCACGAGTACCACGCTCATTGACTGGGATGTAGACTTGTAGTAGTGAGTGGAAGTAGGAGGGAGCTGAGCCTGTGGTCAATCTGTAAGAAAGTGTCAACGCCTTGAACTTGATGCGAGCAGCGAGTGCAGAGAGATGAACAGAGGCAGCGCAGTCTCATCCCAAGACGTCATACAACTGACGCTTTTGACCATACGTCAACATCCGCCATTTTAGGGTACCCTTAAACGTTGGTTAGATGACGTTATCGAATCCTAACCCCACCCCAGACCTAAACCTAACCCGTCACCTAACTGACGTTAAAGGTAAAGCGTCAGTTGGATGACGCCCCAGGATCGTCATCTAACCGACGTCCGCTCTAAAAAAGGCGGATGTTGACGTATGGTCAAAAGCGTCAGTTATATGACGTCCTGGGATGAGACTGTGTTAACAGAGGAGTGACGTGGGCCTTTTAGGACTCGTTGAAGACAAGATGAGCAGCAGCATTCTGGATCATTTGTAGAGGTTTAGTTGCACATGATGGAAGTCCAGCCAGAAGAGCATTGTAGTAATCAAGCCGAGAAGTGGACCACGAGAAGTTAGGAAAGGCCTGATCTTCCTGATGTCCCTGCATGATCGAGCTGTCTTTGTAATGTGGTCTGTGAAGGTCAGCTGATCATCAAAAATTACTCCGAGAATTCTGACCGACCTTGATGGGGTGATTGAGAAAGAATCTAGCTGGATAGTGAAGTCGTGCTGTAGAGATGGATTGGCAGGGAGGATGAGAAGCTCGGTCTTTGCCAGGTTGAGCTGCAGGTGATGTTCCTTCATCCATGGAGACATGTCAGCCAGACAGCTTGAGATCCGTGCAGCTACTGTGGGAGCATCTGGTTGAACACTAGTGGGTTTTTTTTAATAAATGCAATCAATTTGAACATGTTATAAATTATTCTTATTGTTACTTTATTTTAACTACAGTTACAATATTTATATCTTAAAATATTCACTTTCCAAAAATTAAAAAATGCTTTTGATTTGGTGGAAAATTGATGAGAGACATCAATTTAAAAAAGTTACACGTGTAGTGCAGAAAATGTCTGTGTCAAAAAACTGTCATAAAAATGTGAAGCTTGGGAAAACAGATTTAAGTTTGGTCTGATTTTAAAGAAGACTAGAACAAACCTGGAAAAAAAAATGGCACCATCTGGTAAAAACTAAAGCCTTGCCAACAGAATGAACACTTCTTAACAAAGATTGCATCATTTTATAGTTAAATGGCCCTTGGATTAAAAAGTGCAGTTTAAATGGGTTTCAATGGGGACATTTTTTTTCCAAAAGGCGCTGAGAGGAACTATTTTGCGTACCTTGTGCAAAATAGATTTTTTTTAAGGAAATGACTATGAAATAGTAAAATTCCAATAAAAATACACACCTGAGCCAAATTGTATGCAGTTAGCAATAACACATGCAAAGTGATCATCAAAAAAAAAAAAAAAAAACTGAAAAAGACAAAAATGTCGATAAGGATGCACAAGGGTTAAGTCTCTGTGTTTTAGCAGGTTTAGAACAACTTTTAGAAGCACATAACTCGTTAGTGCTGCAAAAAAATTATGTAAATGTGAAAATTAAGTTAAATGCACATTATAAGCGACTCAAACACATGTGAATGAGCCGTTCTGAGACACAGCTGAACGCACATAAATGAACACAGTGCCCCGCTTTACTCTGAACGCCACTGCACTTCAGAATAAAGACTAAGCACTAAGCCATATCATGATATAAATTTTATTTCCATTAATTGTGCGGCCCTCTTCTTATCCTTACTCATATAATTTGTTGAGCTGCTCAATTAAATAATTCTCATTCTCATTTGTATCCATTGAATTGTACAAATATGTGCACTTGGCTTGTATGAATCAGTTGAAAGACTTGATATACGAGAAAAGTTGTTAGACTGTCCACCATATGTACAGATATACTGTGAAAAACATCTCAATTACAGTGGATAATACTGTCAACAAAAAAGAAATAAGGGAGATTTGGATATGTATCGAATTTAGAATCACAAATAAATTGTTACAAGATCTAATCTGCTCTATACCTCTGCAAAATAAGTAAAACATTGTACAGTAAAAACGTAGCTTAAATAAATATGCCGGTTGCTGGAACTGAACTGTATTTTGCACTCACAAAATATGTCACTTTCATTTCTGAATTATTTAAGAATAATACAAGGCATGCCATATAAGTGCAGTGTTTTAAATGATAGCGTGATTATCGCTGTTCTTTTCTGCTAAAATCATTCTCTGCAGGGATGTACCAACCGCTGCCTTATTAACAAAAAAAAAAAAAGCATTACATTAGAGAGGTACGCTGTGAGTTAGGATATGAAAGGACATTGATGTGAACCTATTAGCAACCTGATCCCAATTTACATTGATCCATTTATGCTCTCCTTTCCACTACAAAATGGTCTAACCTGACTAACACCTGGTTCTAACCATGCGGGATGTGACAAAGCTATCGCTTTCATGTAAATATTTTTGCTTTGCAACACATAACCAGCTCCATATATATATATATATATATATATATATATATATATATATATATATATATATATATATATATTTGTGGCTTTTCTAACATAGTAAACTTTCTTGGTAGCTCACCTGATACAGCAATGCACTTGTGACGAGGAGCGCTTGGGCACAAGTTCTGTAAAACAGTCAAAATAAAAGTTGAAAAGTTGCTTCAGCAAATATGTTTGTATCTCCCATTTAGACTATTGCTTAGATTTAGGCTATAGAGTTTAGTGTAGTTATTTTAAAATACTTAACCTTTTAGCGTCACTCGCTGTACATTTAATTTCCGAACTGCTGGGATAGGTACAAGAGTTAACATAATAAGATGTTGCCAGATTCATGTTCATCTGTTTTAGATAAAACTAAACGCACTTTTAAAATATCTAAACACTTTTGTTTTTGCCCCCATTTTTCCTGAGCTGAACCAAAGTCCTTTTAGGCAAGTCATGCCACTCGGCCGCCATCTTGGCAGCTATTTCAGACTATCAAGACCAGGCTCCTATCTAAATGAATGGACTGAGAGTCCATGAATGGACCGCAATTCCAATTTTTTATAAAATATGATAATTATTCCTTGAAAAGTTTGCCCCAAATAAGGTTAAAAGAGTTAACGACTGGTTACTGGTTGCAGTAAACAGACAGTTTCTGGTCTCATTGACTTCCATAGTCATTTTTCCTACTATGGAAGTCAATGAGACCAGAAACTGTCTGGTTACTGATATTACTCTAAATATCAGAAAATCGTCTGAATGGATTTGAAAACGGTAAAACTCAACTGTTTAACTCTGGGGGAGTGGTAAAATGAGCCTATTTCCAAAAAAAGTGGAGTGTCCCTTTAAAGCTGTGATTAAAATAGCTGTTTCACTAATTATAAACCCTTGCGACATAAAAGTGCCAGTAATTGAAGAAACAATCCTACATCAGTGTACGAACCTATTCACCAATTTTGTTCACGTTTTCCCCATGGTCAGTGTGGGAATCACTATTACCATGTTGCGAATGGCAGATAGGCCTGACTAGCTAAATAATCTGTTTTCTTTTCCTAGTAATTGCTACCACCACTATTAGCCAACCTCTTCTCTAGTCATTGAATAAGTGGCATTCACCTGCCAGTGAGGAGCAGAAAGCATAGCCATAAATACAATGTAACTCTTTGCTTTTTTTTTTTTTCACTTTAAAAGAATGCGGCACCTCTACGAACCACTTTTCCATCTAATTACTGTAGTCACTGACAGCATGGTAGGCTGGTAATTTGATTTATATTGAGTTACACAAGGAATGGATTAACAGCTAATAAAAAATGCATAGCGCCACCCTTGCAGTCACCGCATTTGTCACAGGCCTTTACTTTCCTTCATGTGCCCTTTATGCTACGCTTTGAGCGGAGAATGAGAAATAGACCTGCATATTCATTCGCATTCTGTCTTATTCCCCCTCTCTTCCCAAGATGCTCTCGGCTGGGGAAAAAGAAATAGATTTGCAGGCCTCCGTCGGTTCATGTTATAGTTGTAAATTGCTCCCGATGCTACGTGTTATTGAGCTACCACAGAGCTAAATGTGCACCGCTCATATTGGATTATTTATAAATGGATCATTTTTGTTTTTCTAGGAGTATAGGGTGCAGTCAGTGGAAGAGAATTATCTAATAACTTTAAAAGACAGGTTATACTGCACATAAAAACTGAAAAGTCTCGACTACGAATGTGTTGTTGTTTTTATCAATACTGTAAATTGAACTAATTAACACATTTATCACCATGTATATACTTGATGAATTAATCTGCATATTATATTATGTTTTTTTTTTTTCTTTGGTTACAATTTATTTTAAGGTGTCAGTGTTACAGTGTAATTATGCATTTAATTACTGAGTAATAATAATGACATGTTTAGGATTAATGGGTGTTTGGTTAAGGGTTAATTGCATGTAATTATGCATAATTTATAGTTATTACTACTGTCACTACATGTAACTTGTATAAAAATGTTTGTTTTACATTCATCTCCCGAATTGTTTTTTTGCAATATGCAGCATAGTATGGGGAAATCACACTGGAAGAATCCATGACTAGTTTATCAATCTTATAAAGCAGTATATTATGTAAGCATTCACGTGCAGCTGCATTTGTCATGGTGTCTTAGTGTTGAACCAGAATATATATCACGTTCTTCCACCCTTATAGAGAAGTGCCTCTCAAGGCCACGGGTGCCACTGCTGTGCCTGATCAGAATAGAACACACAGGAAAGTCAAAATGAGTTACTGTGCATTTTGTGTTCACTGACTTAAAGGGATACTCCACTGTTTTTTTTTTTTTTGTTTGTTTTTTTTTTTATATTAAAATACGTTATTCCATTAACTAAGACGAATTGATACATACCTCTCTGGTCTCGAGAGGCGCACGAGACACTTTGATAGCACTTAACTAGCCCAGTTCATTCATTCGAATCCAAGCAGAGAAGCGACCAAACACCCCCACTTTTCCCAATTTAAATACAGTTACACGAGTAGTATCATTAATATATGCGCATTAATACATTAATGCGCATCACTTGTGAAAAGTGTTCTCCCTCCTCTCCTTCTCCGGAGTGATATAGTATTCCGCCATACATTATAGTTATCCACTTTACACACTTAGAAAAGAGCAACGTTTCCATTCTTGGTCGAATTACACTGCTTGTGTAACTGTATTTAAATAAGGAAAACGTGGAGGTGTTTGGTCACTTCTCTGCTTGGATCCGAATGAATACGCTGATTTCAAGCAGCCGGAAGAAAACCAGAAGTGTCGCTTTTAATCATAAAAGAGTCGCGAATGAGATGGCGTATTGTAATGTTTAATGTCGAAATTAGTTGTTCTTAAAATGTACTTACATTTCTGTCATACTTTAGAGTACATACAGTGAATTTCATTTACAAATAAAAAAAAATTATATATACATATAATTCAGAACGTACAAAAAGAAGCAGGAACGAACTATATACATATCCTATATTGGATATTACCATCCAATAGATTAAATCGCGGCAGCAGCTTCAGGTTGGTAGTCTAAGGCATGGTTGTTTATCTGTACTTCCGGGGAGGGAGGGAGGGAGGGAGGGAGATAGATAGATAGATAGATAGATAGATAGATAGATAGATAGATAGATAGATAGATAGATAGATAGATAAGATAGATAGATAGATAGATAGATAGATAGATAGATAGATAGATAGATAGATAGATAGATAGATAGATAGATAGATAGATAGATAGACAGATAGACAGATAGACAGATAGACAGATGACTGTTCATGTGTGGACTATAGCTCCAAGGGAATGAAAACATCCTGCAAAGATTTATACCTGAAAGTGCACCGTATATATCCACAAGCTTCCTACGCCCCATGAGGCCTTGCGTCAAAAGTGGGCGCGACTTCCGGTTGGAAGTAAACAAAGCACGATTTGACATGCTTGACACTCGTTCATTCAACAATTGACAGTCATTCAAGTTATAGCGATCCAAACTAGCTAACGATGTGGGAACACAACCTCAACGAAATTCAAAAGGGTGAAATAACAGTACCTTTACCCTCCGCAGTTGATTGGGAGTAATATAATAACATTATTAATAATCAATACTCATCAAGGCATGGTGACAGACAGCTGTGCGAGCTGACAAACAATTCAAATAAAAAATACACACTTAGTCATTGTGCTTTGTTGAGTATTGAGTTTATTCAAAATTATAAATGAATGTGTTACTTGAATACACTAACTGGCACATTTGGTATTCTGTCAGCACAGGTTTTGAACCTGAGTTTAGGTGTAACATCAGTAGCGAACAGCCAATCACATGCTGATAGAGTTTATAGAATATTAAGAATTTAAACAAATGTACACAGGAAGATTTGTCGTCTTTTGGGAGGTGATGGAAACTACAGTCGTTGGCAGGATCACTCTGATTTCGTTTTCAGCTTATGTTCAAAACAATCACGTTTAAGCCACTGAATTAGTTTAGTCCGGTTATACATACAACCGCGAACAGCACATGTTGTCCATGAGCTCCGTAACGACATCTCTCATAAAGATTTCCGTCTTTAAATAGTAAAATAATTCTCTTGAATTCTCTTGGAAACTTGTGGATAGTTTTTGTTTTACTAATTGAGTAAACATATTATAAGACAAGGGCTCTTTAAAATAGCTTTAAATGTAAAAAAAAAAAAAAAAAAAAAAACATTCACCATTCTGATGTAGACTTCTATATATTTCTGCACTGCTCAATAATTCAGCCAAACAAAGGTTATTCTCTGCACACAAAGTGTGAGGAATGCATTAACTTTTTGAATCAAGCTTTTTACTTTTCAGACAATCCAAACAATCAATTAAAGCTTTTATTTCATATTTAACGCACAGCAAATTTAGAAGCTTTATTACGACAAAGATGTACTTAACATTTAAAAAAAAAAAGATCTTTTTTTGTTTTTCACTAGACGACAACGTTGCCAAAACGAACTAAAAATGCTGTATTTTCATCACAAGCCAGTAGTTGGCGATGTCACAGGCATTCTCATCCTAGG
This sequence comes from Pimephales promelas, assembly GCF_016745375.1. The sequence continues at coordinate 77,387 of NW_024121319.1, read as the reverse complement.
GCGTCATCTAACTTATGCTTTTGACCATGTGTCTAAATCTCTTTTGCATCAGTTAGATGACGCTTCCGTTATGGGTAGGTTTAGTTGTGGGGTAGGGTTAGACCACTAGGGGGCGCCTTCTGGCCCATACAGGGGTTGGACAATGAAACTGAAACACTGGCCAATGTTGGAGGTTTCACATCTATATGCCTGGCGGCCAATCTTTAGAGTGAAGCACGGGTGGATCAGTGATGGTTTGAGCTCCAATATCATGACAATCCTGATTGTATTTGATGGACACGACACTGCCGAGGACTACCAAACCCTTCTGGAGGATCATGAGCACCAAACCGTGTATCAGCATGATCATGCACCAACACACACAGCAAGACTTGTGACAGAAGGGTTTGATGAAGATGAAAGTGACGTTGAACATCTCCCATGGTCTGACAGTCACCAGATCTGAATATTATTGAGGTGTTTTGGAGGAGCGAGTCCACCAGCATCATATAGTGACCTGGACACTGTTCTGGAAGAGGAACGGCTCATAATCCCTCTGGTCACTGTGAAGGACTTCTATCTGTCAATTGGTGCTGTATTTGGATGCAAAATGAGGCCCTCACCATTCTAACAAATTATTGTGTAGTAAAACCAGGTGTTTCAGTTTTTTTGTCCAACCCCTGTATATCTGCGTCTCATATTGACACTAAAAGGTGCCATGTGTGTCAGATATTGACGCATGGTCAAAAGCGTCAGTTAGATGATGCCTTGGGATGAGAATGGGCTGAATATAGACACTAATATAGAAAATTATGGCTTACCAAATGGGTAACAGTTTACAAAAAGGTCCAGTTAATTAATGTTGCAATACATTTATTACAGTAATAGTTAGTTAGTTAGTTAGTTAGTTAGTTAGTTAGTTAGTCTGATGTAATTCATTTGACTGAAATGTTTAATTATTTTATTATCCTCTTTTTTGAGTGGGTTGTGAATGTTATTGTAGCATATGCCATCCAGTGCAAAAGTTTTGTTTTCATCCAAAGTCAATTTTGTTGTTGGAGACCCTTACAAGACACAACAAGAGGTCAGGAGGTTTAATCTTTGAGAAAACAAATCCCAAAGTGATTCTTACAACTTCACTGCTTTAATGAGCAACGGTTTCAGCACAAACTCGCAGGGCAAGCAATCTCAGATGTCTAGAATCTTAATCTTAGAAGTTGTGGGGAATTGTTCTGATATATATGTATATATATATTCAGTTTTTAGTTTTAGTTATTTTAGGGATTCGACTTAAACGTACACTATGTATGTTTGAGCCTTACACTACTGTATTATTTATACTATGTAACTTACATACTACCTTTAACAAAAATAGAGAGAGATGTTGCTAACTCATTTTTTTATTTTTATTTTTTTACTAATGTGATTTAAAGTATTTATTTATTCTTCTTTTTTTTTTGCAGTTTTAGTTTAAGTTGACAAATAAACCTGCTTTGAATGACCAGAAGGAGAAAATGAAGTTCAGAAGACGAACAACATATTTTCCACTTATTGGCTGGATGGGTGATGTAGGATGGAGATAATAGAGGAAAGAAAGGGAGAGAAAGAGAGTGAGGCAGTAATTATAAGAGAATTAAATAGAGGAGAGTGAGCTCTAGCCAGATTAAGGCTGACTGCTAGAACAGAAGGAGAGCGAAAATAACAGGATCTCTCACTGCTATCCTTCCACCTTCAGCTGGATCTTGATTGTACTCTCCCAGTGTTTATTGTGTTGTCCTAATATAATATGCCAGAACAAATACAATAAAAACAGACCAGACTCTAAGATCTGATTGCATGAGCTACAGTACATCACAGTAAATAGTCGCTATACATCCGTGACCACGTATCAGGTATTACCAAAATTACCAAATTGCCATGTTGCTCGGCAACCATAATAACCAAACAGTCAGGCTAATTAAGTAATATCACATGAGCAAGAGGGATGTGGAATATAAGCACAGATGATATTTGGCTGTAGTCCCGCAGTGTACCAGTTTTGCCTTCCTGTTTCCTAGTCAGTTTCCATTGTTTTTTCTCTTCAGTTGATTACGCTTCTGTGTATTTAAGCCCTTTCTGTTCATAGTTCTCGTCAATGTTAATGTACAGCATCCTTGTTTATTCTCCTGTATATTAAAGTAATTAAAGCTTGTTCTTTCTAGTATACTGTGCCGTGCGTGTGTCTTGATATGAAGAGTTCAGATGCAAAAGCCTCTAAATGCCATTTGAAATTTTCTTCTTTAATGATGATTTTTATCAAACTTGTATATTTAAGTTCAGTAATTTCACTTAAATAACAATTAATAGGTAATTATCATTGCCAATTAAGTGAAATTACTGAACTTAAATATACAAGCTTGATAAAAATGATCATTAAAGAAGAAAATTTCAAATGGCATTTAGAGGCTTTTGCATCTGAACTCTTCATATAATGACGTGATATAATATCACTAAAAAAAAAAGCTCTTTGAATGAACATAAAAAAATCATGGAAAGGATTTCCACATGATTAACTTGCTTAATTTCAGTATTATGCAATTATGTTATTCCAACTTATTGTACTTGCGTTGGGTCAACTTAATTCATTAAGGTTGATTCAACTTATTTACTATGTTTGGGTACAGCCTTATTTAATAGTGTCAGTGATTTCAAAAAGGCTCCATGTCCCCTGCACTCAAAAAAATAATCTGGTGAAAGAACTTAATTAAATTAAGGAAAGGTTTTCCACGAAATTGAATTACATTTTTCCAACAAATTTAAATTAGTTCGAAATAATTAGTTGTAATCTTGTTGTATGAATTTAAATTAATTTAGTCATTCCTACTAGATAAAGTTTTGTCAGATTAACTACATTTAGTTTTGTCCTGCCTTATTTCACTAACATTATAATTTTAGTTATTTTAACTCTATGGTCACTTCTATAGATAAACACTTCTATTTTTCAATTGAATTAAACCATTTTTTACATAGTAGTATTATATTGCTTGTGCAGGACTGCAAGTGAGGTTTATGCATAGTGCATACTGAGTACCCACAGACTGAGCAGGAGGTTTAAAGCACATACAGTGTAATATTGAGTCTGAATACAATACTGACCCAAACACAGTCACCACTCTTCTGCATAATGGTAACCACAAAATTCAAAAACATTACAGAAAGTACTCTAAGTTTCTAACATAACTTAACATAAAACACTAACATTAACTAACAACATCTTTCCATTTACTGAAAAACACATAAAATAACACTTTTTCCATATATTGACCCTCTTAATGCAGTCCCTTGCAAAGCATGGTGGGAACTACAGATTCACTGCCCAGTTAGATGTCAACAACAATGATTCATGTACATTTCACAAATGAATTCGGTTGATTGAACACAATTAAATTAAGTTGTGACAATATTAAACAATCATGTTACTTTTGCTTATTTTAATTAATTATTTTAACAAGAGGCCAAAATTCATTTTTTGAGTGTTAATATCTCTTCCTTGTCCACAACATTATTCGAAGGTCCCATGACTTTCACAAAAAAGAAAACCACACTGCAAAGAAAGAAAAACTGTTGTTGATGAGGCGATTCAATATTTTAAAAATTAATTTTTAGCTGTTTTAGCTTTAAGATTTGTTTTGACTTCTCTGTTTTTTTTATTTGTTTTTTTTTTATCTTGAGGCCCCCAGTGGGCCCCAACCCCTGGTAGAGAAACTGGCCTATTATTTTATTGTTTATGATGTATCTAATATATATATATTTGATATCTATGGACATGTCCATGCTTCGGATTGGTGATTTAGGGATTGATCTTACCGGTCCACCTACCTTTTGCCACCAACTGTGTGTTGTGAATTTGGGAATGTGTTATATACATGGATGTCTGAAATTACTTTCAGATCACAGCAACCCTATTGACCAGCGACAGCCCATGAATCATTAGCGTGCGACTTGGAAGTATATAAGGGCGCCTTGCAAACATGATAATCACCTTTCCGTCTGAAGCGACTGTTTGATAGGCAGGCCCTGAGGCATGGCGAAAAGACGCAGTCAGACGTACCCTTTCAAAAGTTAACTAGCACTGCGTCGATTGACGCTAAGGGGAACAATATACCAACGTCACCATGCTAAGGGGAGTGCATACCCATTGGCAGTCACAACTGGCAAAACCAGCAAATTCAAATGAAATGCCAGAACCACTCACTGGGCTGTCAGTGACAGCATTTCCTACGGTCATAGCCCAAGCTATACGTTCCACAGGAAAACCTCAACAAAAATTGTTTAATGAAAGGCCTACCTGGGCCTGCTCAAGGGCCTAGGACCACTGCTTCAATTTTAGAAGAGGTCCCTTCTAGGGAATGTGGCTAGGGAACCCGAAGGAGCCCCAGCCAATCACTATTCAGGGGAACATACTCACCCAAAATGCCACCAGGAAAGCCTGAGCTGGTGTCACTTACATAGACACTTCAGCCTGGGAAAATTCCTGTCTGTCCGAAGACAGAGCCTCTGGACACATGCCTTTAGATAAGGCTACCAACCAGAGGGACACCAAAGCTGACAGTTAACAACTTTCCCTGGATCTCAGAGATGGCGTATCCAGGAGTGCATGACTCAGCATAACGCTTACAACCCTTGCCTGCGAGGGGAGTTTCTCTGAGAGGAGAAGGCTAAGATAAAATTACGCCCTCAGGAGAGGTGATCCATCACCTGTATGTGTTTGTACTGGATCCCCTCCCTTAGATCCCTCTTTCTGCGACCTACTCCTTCACGGAGGAGGAGCACAAGAGGTGACACTGGCCCTTCGGCCCTGTCTACGGTCCTCGGACTACGATCTGTCTGAGCGTGGATACGGATCTGTGCACCTTCGCCTCTCTGAACTTTCCAACTACCACCTCCACGGAGCTGCCGAAAAGCTCAGAGGGTATCGAGCAAATTGAGGAGAATCGAGCAGAAAGTCTTTCTCTTTCTTCCCAATGTCGGCCAGGTTCAACCACAGATATCTCTCCATGGTCACTATCACCGCCATCAACTGGCCGATCTAGGCAGCAGTCTATTTGGTGGCCCGGAGAGCTAGATCTGTGGTGTGGCTCACCTCAGGGGCCCCACCCCCTGGTCTAGATATCTCAGCAGATCAGCCTGGCATACCTGCAACACCACCATGGTGTGCAGGGCAGCACCGAACTGACCTGCTGATGTGTATGCTCTGCCATTCAAACTGGCAGGGTTGAAGCTCTCAGTGTCATGTCCGCTCTCCTATGCCCTCAACGTCAACGAGACTAGCCTGCTGATGTCGGTGGATACGGGCAGAATATGAGTTCTTCCATGTCATCGCGATCTCAGTATGGACATAAAGAAGAAGTGGAAGGCTCACCTGAGCTGGTGGTTTATGACTCGGGAGTAACCTCTCTTATTGCGAGCGATTTCTCCCCCAATGCGCAGCCAAGGCAGCCGCAGTCTGCCCGCGGCACGTTCCATAACACCAACGACGCTCAGTATACACGGGGCAGGGTGGCTGAGAAGGTTCAGGATCTATCCGATTATCACCACCGTCATCAGCCATCTCCTGTTCGTCCGGAACGGCACTCGCTGCCTCACTATGTTCTTTTTTTAATAGAAAAACCTTCATCATCCATTTGGGAACGCCATGATGCAAGTCGCATGAGCCGGACCTGAGCCGTGAGGTCGAGAGCCGAACCCTCTTTTCTCAAGAAGAGGGCAGACGAGAGCGGAGTGTTCTCAAAGAAAAACGCTCACGGTTTGCATAGATAGTTCCCTCGAGACCTGTCTGTGTGCGCTCTTCCTTCCTAGACAGAAAACACCCAGTTTTGTGTGTCACCTGGCGTCAAATATCTTGAGCACGGGCCTACACATTTCCAAAAGCGCTCAGCCTTCTCAGTGCATTTCATAATTACCTGATTTGCAAGCGCTTACAGACAAAACAGTCCCTGAAGATGAAAAGATGATTATCATGTTTGCAAGGCACCCTTATATACAGTACTTCCAGGCAGTGTTGTAGTCGAGACCACCTCACTCGAGTCCGAGTCGAGACCGAGACCAGATAGATTTGAGTCCGAGTCAAGACCGCGTCCATAGAGAGTCGAGTCCGAGTCAAGTCCGAGACCGAGACCAGTGAGGGTTGATTACCTAATTTACTTTTATTTATAGAGAAATCCTTTTTTTTTTTTTTTTACTGAATTTACTTAGAGTTTAAAAAATATGATCAGTTTAGGATAAAAAGGCCACATAGTAGGTGGTGTTAAAAGTAATTTTATTACAATTTGTCATGCGCAGTTGTGCACTAGAAAATCACCAATCACTGGGCGTGTCAATCAATTTAAAGAAATATTTTATTAACATACATTAATAATCATGAAATATAGTTTGAATTGAACTCGAGTGGACTCGGGAATAAGTCCGAGTCCTAAAAAAAAAATGTTCGAGTACGAGTCAATTCCGAGTCCAAATGCCCACGAGTCCATGACAAGACCAAGACCATTAAAATATGGTCTCGAGACCGAGTCCGAGACGAGTCCGAGTCTCGAGTACTACAACACTGCTTCCAGGTCACACGTTAATGATTCATGGGCTGTCTCCGGTAAATAGGATTGTCGTGATTTGATAGTAATTTCAGACACCGGTCATACCTGAGTATACACCGGTATCCCTTAGCATCAATCGTCACAGTGTGAGTTATCTTTCGAAAGGGAACAAATGTTTAACAAATATAACTTTTTATATTTTTGTAAAGAGCAGATTCTAATGTTTTCTGTTTTTTTGTGTTTATGTGTGTGTGTCTACAGGTTTGATTACCAGGAGCTGCTTCACAACTCCAGTTTTTGCCTTGTTCCTCGAGGCAGGAGGCTTGGGTCCTTCCGCTTTCTAGAGGCCCTGCAGGTAGGTGACACTGATGTTTGCCTGTCTTAAACACTTTCACAGCATACTTCCTTTCATAACAGGTGTTTTTGACTGATTTGGATGTTTTTAGGGCTCTGCCGTTTGGAGCCCTGAGGTTACACTACTCTGACGTAGGGGTTATTGATATTGACATTCTGTCATCTTTTCAAAAACACCCAGAGATTCCTATATTGAAGAGGAGAGGTGAAGGGAACTATTAATAAATCTATCTCTCTCTCTCTCTCTCTCTCTCTCTCTCTCTCTCTCTCTCTCTCTCTCTCTCTCTCTCTCTCTCTCTCTCTGTGTGTGTGTGTGGTTCATTAGTTGTTTTCTCTGAGGTTCGTCAGGAGAATCAACTATGCAGCTGAAACTCCACTTGCATCACTTCTTTTTTTATATATTAGGAAAAAAATACAGTTCAGTGCCTCTACCACATAACTTTTGTGCATTATATTATATGTTCATGTTCCTGATACTTACTAAGCAACTATTTTAATCTAAGTTTGAGAAGATTTTGTATTGTGAACTGTTAAGTTTGTTAAAAGTGTCATATAAGCCAGTAACACCTACTGTATGAGTAGTCACGCAGAAAGCATGAGATGAAACTTCAGCTCAATATCTTAATATCTGACTGCCAGAATGCAGAAGTTGTCAATGCCACACATGGAGGATTCTAAGTTGAACAGAGAGTTTGCATAATACATAATACGATTGATATTATTAGGGGCCAAGCACCGAAGGTGCGGAGGCACCTATTGTATCTGTGCCGGTTCTTATTATTATTATTATTATTATTCTTCTTCCGACTGGGCGTCTATGGCAGCCCATAGACCGGTTTGCGGGAAAGTTGTTTTGGTTTGACATTCTGATAGAGGACAGTCCCAACTTTAAATACACCAATTTTGGTGTCTCTAACTCATTCCCTCTAGCGCCACCAACTGTCCAAAGTTTCACTTTTATTATGCTAATAACTTTTGAACCGTAAGGCCTATCAACAAAATTCTTTTTTCCTCTTGTTCCTGAGCTCATGCCGATTCGATCGCACCCTATGACGTCATTTTCCGTCATAAAAAAACGGCCGCCATTTTGAATTTTCCAAAAAACCTACTTTTGCGAACTCGTCCTAGACGGTTTGTCCGATTTTCACCAAAATCGCACCGGATCATCTCCAGGCAGTGCTGACAAAAAGTTATGGAATTCAAGATGATTCGAATAACCGTTTTCGATAAACGCGTAAACAAAATTTACGTAGCGCTTGCGAAAACAGACGTGAGGTTGTATCTCCGCAACGCTTACTCGTTTTCACACCAAACTTGGTACGTGTTATCACAAGCATGACCTGAGGCTACGTGCTGCGTTTCGGCGCAGCGCCACCTAGTGGTCCGGAGATATGAAAAATGGCTATTTTTGCTCGTAACTTCTGAACGGTTTCTCCAAAAATCAAAAACTTGGTCTCGTTAGATTCAGGGCGTCATGCCGAGTCGACCGATATCCAATTTTCCCAGATCGGCCATTTTGGCTGTCGGCCATTTTGAATTATGTGCTAAAATGCTGTATTTTTTGAACGCATGAACGAATTGTTACGAAACTCGTTATGGGTCATCAGTACGATGCCCTGAAGGAGCCTGAGAAGTTTCGAAACAGCGCCACCTAGTGGTGAATTGTTTTATTCAAACGCTTATACCTTTGGGTGTGGTACACTTATTTTCACGGGAGTCATATTTTTGAGGTCCTGAATCGTTGCCGAGTCCAACGATACCAAATATGTCGGGTTTCGTCTCACGGATGGCGTAGCGTAGCGATTTAGCGCGAAAAAAACACTTGGCGATATCTTCAAAACCGCTGTTCCGATCGAGACGAAACCACCGCCAGAAACACGGAATCATAGCTTGTTAACTAAACGCTAATGCCCAAATGCGTAAATATTGATAGTAAGGGGTAGTAAAATTCAAACAAAGTCATGTGTCAGTCATTTTTTACGTGTTTTTTCATATAAATGTTTATAACTCGGAAGTAAATTGAGATATTTGCACCAAAACTGACACACATATGTATGGGGTCACTCTGAGGACACATAAAAAAAAATTGTGGGACTGAGCCTCTTGGTGGCGCTATAATAGAACAAAACGTGAAATTCCCATTGACTTCAATACAGTTTTGTGAAATACAATGCTATACTAAACAAATGCTTTGGTCTAACATTACGAAACTCAGTGTGTGCCATAAGCAGCATGCCCTGAAGGTACTCAAAAGATTTTGAGACAGCGCCACCTGTTGGTCAAAAGTTATAATTAATTTCTGAGAACGCTAATAACTTTTGAATAAATTTGCCTATTGCAATGAAACTGATCTTAATAGATTCCTTGGGTTATGCCGAAAACATAGATATCAGGTTTTGCATAATCAGCCAAACTTCCTGTCCGCCATCTTTATTTCTTTGAAAAGCCTTCTTTTTCGAACTCCTCCTAGACCGTTTGTCCGATTTTCACGAAAATTTAATCGCATCATCTCCAGACCGTGCCGACTAAAAGTTATGAATTGCACGATGATAGACAAAACCGTTTTCGTATACCACAGCATCAAAGTTTAGGCATGCTGCCAAAATTACTATTTAGGCTTTATCTCTGCAATGCCTTCACATTTTGACACCAAACTTTGCATGTGTCATTGTCACCTCCCTCTGACCACATCACATCTATTTCGTAACTGCGCCACCTATTGTTCGAAAGTGATAACCCATTAAATCATCTTATAAGTTAATGTTTATGTGATTTTTTTAGCCATTTGCCCAAAGTTCTCTCAAAATGCCCTTAATTGCTCCTTGCTGCAGTTGGTCTGCCACTCCTTGCCATTTTGGCATATGTTGCCGCTTCTTGCGCTTGGCCCCGGTAATGGCTGCTTGCAGCTATATTTAATTAATATGATTAATTATTAATGGTAACTTGGAATGATGGAGCTTGTATGGTACAGTTATTCATGTACATACTGTATGTACCGATCACTTTTAAAACATACATTTTAAAATTTAGACTTACTGTCTTTGATGTCACAAGATCTTTCAGAAATCCTACAAAATGCTGATCTGATGCTCTGGGAACTGATTTGATTCTTTTATTATCCTCACAACTGAAAATTATTTTATTTTAAAATCAGGAATTTTATTTCTATTTGAATTATTTATATTTTATTTATATTTTTTAATTACTTATTTTATTTATAATAAGTATAGAGTTTCATAAAATCTAAAAGTGGATTAATAATAATAAAAAAGTGTCCATATGCTTCCACTGAAAACTCTTTTTAGTCACATATTTAGCCTGTCAAAACCGATATTTGTCAGTCAGATATGGGAGGTAAACACAGGGTGTTTGAATTTCCTCCTTATTTTTCACATCTCTCCAGCAGTTGAGTGAGGCAGTGGCTCCCTGCGTTGTGCTCTCTGATGGGAGCACTTTGATAAGAGACATCAAAAGGCTTTTAGATGCTGATGCATGTGGGGCAGTCCTTGTGTTGTCAACCATCCCGATTAAACAAAAAAAAAAAACATGGAGTGAAAGAAGTCATGCGTGTGTGTGTGCGTGTGTGATGGAAGGTGTCTGTGTGAAAGGTCAGGTGGGATTACCAAAACGGTGGTCTCTGCCACACTCCTGATATCTGGCACAAACCTTCTTAAGTCTTCCATATGACTGTCACCTTTGAATGCTGGGCGGTCAGATGCAGTCTTGAATTTAAAGGCCTTCTCACCCAAAGCTAAACCCACAGACCTGCCTCCTTGAATGTCAATTATACAAATCTATAATGTTATTGGTTCATAAATGTTAGATATTAGAGTCTTAGAGGCTGTTTAAACGACACCATTTTCAACTAAAAACTTCACGAAACAACGTCATTTTGGGTGCCTGAAATCGCAAACTTTAGAAAACAGGTTTCAAAAATGTGAAGCTCTGAAGACGTTAACGTCCTGCACATACGTATTAGGTGTTCAGTTTATAGTGGTTCATTGCATCTAATGGCTTAGCAGCAGAATCCACCGTTTTTTGTCGTTTTCGCGGATCTGTGTGAATGGGGATCATTTTTACAATGTTATCGTCTATACGCGGAATGCCTGTACTTTGTCAATGCCGTGCGCGCCAAGCATCCATTACATGAGTCCAGGGGGAACCCAGGGAGCCCTAATAAGTGGGGATAGTAGGTGGCCAGCAGCAGTGCAGGCCAGCACATGTACATAAGCACTCAGAGGGAACAGCAGAGTGGCGGCGACGGTTTGTGTAAGCAATAGCAACCCAATAGTGCAGCTCAATCAGGAGAGCTGTTGTGTTGTTTCACACTTATATCGCCAGAAGTTTTGCCTGCAGAGTGGGAACTTCCAGATTGTAAAATCTGACAAAGGTGGACGGGGAAGCCCAGCCCACCGCCACACATATGTCATGAATGGAAATCCTACTGGACCACACCCACGATGAGGCCATGCCCCTAGTGGAGTGAGCCCTGACACCCAATGGGCATTGCAGGCATTTCGTTGTGTAAGCAGCCACAATAGCATCCACTATCCATCCGGACAGTGTCTGTTTCGAGGCGGCGAGACCTTTTGTGCGCCCACCAAACAAGACAAATAGCTGCTCCGTGCGTCTGAAAGAGGCGGAGCGCACAGTGTAGAATCTCAATTTTCTGTCTGGGCAGAGGAGTTTGGTGTCGCATTCGGCAGAGCCAATAGGGAAATGACCTGCGCTCTAAAGAGAAAGCTTTCAAGACCTCGAGGACTACAGAAAGATGCCGTATAGGAACCGATGGGGGTGCAGAGGTTTCATCCTTCTAGCTCCTCTTAGGAAGCGGATGGCCAGCTCATTTTTTCCTAATGATTGGCCGTGCAGTGGTTCCGAGAATGCCACAACGGCCGCTTGTGACAGCTGCATAAGCTCTGGGAACTAAGTCTGATTCTCACAACGTGGGACTATGAGGAGCACCGAGTGGCGTTTCCCTGATTCTCTTTATTACCTGTGGTAGTGAGACAGGTGGGAAGGCGTAATGCGGGCGGCTGGGCCAGTCCTGGGTCAGCGCGTCCTCGCTTCGAGAAGAATACTGGGCAGTGAGCATTGTCTTCTGACGCAAAAAGTTCGACTTCCGCTCTGCCGAATAGGACCATAATTTCTGGACTGTTTGGGGGTGCAGGGACCATTCCGCTGGGGGAACGTTGTCCCTGGACAGTTTGTCTGGGCCGTTGTTCAGGTGGCCTGGCATGTACGTCGCTGTTAGCGAGCTCAGGTGGCACTGAGAAACTAGTATGCGTTCTGCCTGATCGCAGAGGTTGATGGTTCTGAATCCGCCCTGACGGTTCAGGTAGGACACCACAGATCCGGACTGGGAAAAAGTGCCAGAGTGCGTTCTCGACCGCTATCATTTCCAGACAGTTTATGTGAAGGAGCTTTTCCTGGTCTGACCATAGACCAAAAATGGTCTATGGCCTGCACCCTAATCTGCACCCTCGCAGATTGCGCCCCAACCCGTGTTGGACGCGTCTGTCGAGATGACTTTTCGCCGTGAGATCACTCCCATCATCACTTCCCACTGATACCACTCGGCCACTTTAACGGGCTGCAGAGCTGAAATACAGGTCTGAGTCACTCTGATTAGCTGACGGCCTGTGGCCCAAGCCCAGTGATACGCACAAGTGTTGAGCCAATGTTGTAGCGGGCGTATGCGCAGTAAACCCATCTGGAGTACTGCTGCGGCTGAGGCCATACAGCCTAGCATTCTCTGAAATGATTTCAAAGGAATGAGGCTGTTCATCTGAAAGGATGCGGCTAAGCGATATACACGGCGTGCACACTGTATTGACAAGCGAGCCGTCATAGCCACCGAGTGCAGTTCTATTCCTAGAAAGGAAATCGCCTGACTGGGCTGTAATGAGCTCTTGGTCCAGTTGACTGAGAGACCCAAAACTTTCAGATGATTGAGGAGCAATGTCCTGTGAGACAAAAGCTCCATGTCTGATTGTGCCAAGATCAGCCAATCGTCCACATAGTTCAGTATTCGCAAACCCTGATTTCTCAGGTGGCCGAGCGCCACGTCCATGCACTTTGTAAATATACAGAGTACTAAAGACAGGCTGAACGGAAGGACGGTGTATTGATAAACCTGGCCGTCGAAGGCGAATCTCAAGAATGGCCTGTGACGGGGAATTATCTGAATCTGAAAAGAGGCATCTTTCAGAATGAGAGATATAAACCAGTCCTCCTGGCACACTTGTGCGAGGAGTTTCCTGAGTGTCAACATTTTGAACGGTCTTTTCGCAAGCACTTCGTTCAAAAATCTCAGATCTAAGATGAGCCTGAGGCCACCATCCTTCTTTGGTACAAGAAACTAAGTAATGGCTGTAAAACCCCGACTCGCTCAGAGAAGGCAGCACTTTCTCTATAGCCCTTTTGCACAGCAGGTTCGCTATTTCTGCACGAAGCAGATGTGCTACTTCTGTACGACACAGACTACATATCTTTCGCTTACAGAGCAATTCGGAAACACAGCGTCCATTGCCATTTCTTCAGCTCTGGCGGCTTCCACAGTGCTTGATAAACTGTGACATGAACAGTAATAATGGCGTCAGTTTTACCGGATCAATTCCAGGCTGAGAGTCGTAATCCTTTGGAAGTGCAGCAAAACATATTTGCTTTCGCAGCACTGAAAACAGCGTTCTCTCGACATGTCGACAACACGAACCAAATTCTTCCAGGCCTCACCTCAGCAACGTCAAAGTAGACGTTGTTCACGATTTGTTAGGTTTATGCAGGAAGTACAAATAAAGCTGAAGCTTCCCTGGGGGACTCCATTGGTTAGCAAGCCTTTACCTACTGTTAGCATTCCATTGACTCCCATTCATTTTGGCGTCACTTTGGCAGCAAATAACTTTTGTCCATTGTTTATTTCTAAAGAAACTACAATGTATAAAAGGCCTTGTATCTTACGTTATGGCCCCGTAGAAGCAGTTTTTGTAAAAAGAGGCTAGCGATTGCGTCATAACCATGTAACTCTCTGTCGCACGGTTGAGAAATTACCATAGACAGGGGTGAAGCTCATGACAATCGGGGCGTGGAGGCATAACGTCCAATAATGTCAAGGGAGAAGCCCATGGAGAGTCATAAAGTTGATCCTGCTGCTCATGGACCGCTAATACTCACGCTCTCAGTCTCTGCACGTTTCACTTTTAATTCTATGGGGTCGCTGAGTCCATTTCTTTTACTCTCTATGGGAACTACTGAAAACTCATTTGGGAAATAGGTAAGGTAAAAGGAATGCCGAAAATGTTATATATACACACTCTAAACAATGCTGGGTTGTTTGAACCCACATTTGGGTAAAATATGGACAAAACCAAATGTAGGGTTAAAAAGGTCATTTCAAATTTTAACCAAACTTCAACTTTCACTTTCAACTGTAAATTTTTTAATTGCATTTTTAACACAGCATTTGGGTTTGTCTATGTTTTACTCAAATTTGGGTTGAAACAACCTAGTATTGTTTAGAGTGTAAAGATCAATAAATAATGCTTTAGAATTTTTTTTTTTTTTTTTTTTTTTTTTTTTTTTGCAATGCAGTTAACTAATGTTAACAAGTTGGAACCGTATAGTAAAATGTTGCCGGAAAAAAAAAAATAGAATTCCTGAACATTTTAGGATTTAGAAGCTATTGGCAAATATAAAAAAAGTCCACAGAGAAAATGACATTGTTTGAAGGTGTCAGTGTACATTTTGACAACAGTTCATCGATTGAAATTAACACTGTGAAAGTGTTGTACAGTTATTGGTGGCAATTGTGTAGAGGGGTGAGGATTTGATATGTGTGTGTGTGTTTCAAAGGCGGCCTGTATTCCTGTGCTGCTGAGTAACGGATGGGAGCTGCCCTTCTCAGAGGTCATTGACTGGAGTAAAGCGGCTATCATTGGAGATGAGAGATTATTGCTGCAGGTACACACACACATACACATTCACATCACACCATTAGTGCACAACTACCCCCAAAACACTCCACAAACACATCGTCATAGTACTAGTAGTCATAGCAGTAAAACACTATCCATTAAAAATCCTCCATCATTCCTGCTTGCCCCACATCTAAAGTGACCACTCACTGCACTGGGAGCTTTAATTAAATCTTGCTCAAATTCTCAATCGGATCTATTAATCCAGATTTTTAAATGTTATTTAGGGGTGATCGCATCACACTTTTCCCCTGAGCTTTTAATTACTGTAATCAAGCCAATTCACTATTTCCCCCAAATTACCGAACAAAAAATTGCCTCTTCTAAAAGGTCTCTTCTAACGTTTAAAAATATCTGATTTTAAGATTTTGCTGGTTTAACAGTACAGTACAGAATAGTAACAACTGAGATTTTAGGCTTGCGCACACACACACACACACAAATACACAAATTTTACCAATTACTGTGTTTTATTTCACATTAATATTAATAGGACAGGATATGAATTTTTTTTATTTAGGACCCCAAAATTTAATATACTGAATAAAGGTTAACTCTAAACCTAACCTTAACCATTTCTTAAAAATATAAAACGCAAAACGTAGAGTCTATTTATTGTAATCAAAATCATTTATTAAAAAAAAAATGGCAACAAGTATAGCCCAAATGGCCTTGTATTGGAAGTGCTCTCTGGTTGTATGCAATAGCTCTGTGTGAGGTACAGAGTAGAATTTTAGTTGTTAATCGCTGCAAATCTTATCAATATAGACCTTGACACTTGAATTACAGACAGCCTGGGCTAACCACTAAAGCATCCTTGAGTGCACAAGCACACAGCACATCTGAAGGCAGATCTTGCTCTGTCTCACTCTTCCAGGTTCCATCTATCACCAGGTCTGTGAGTTCTGACAGAATCCTGGCACTGCGGCAGCAGACACAGTTCCTGTGGGACGCCTACTTCTCCTCCGTCACAAAGATAGTCTTAACCACATTAGAGGTGAGTCCTCAGATACAGCAGAAAGAGATTTGCCTCGTCCAAATGAGTCATGCTGGGGAAAATGTGTGAACGAGGGACTGCCAGCTGGTTGATGTGGTATGTACAGTGGGTTTGTTGGATGGTTTGAAAAAATTAAAATGTTGTTGTCATTCACTCCCCTTCATGTCATTCCAAACCTGAATGACTTTCACACAAAAAAACAACAGATTTTTTCGTCAATAACCTTTGACTGTTACATTATATGTAATTAAAATAAAACCTCTTACAATAACAAAGGCGTAGGTTGATGACGCAGTGATAAGCAGAATGATGGGACTTTCTTTCATGCTGATGGATTTAATAATGTTTATGGATGACATGTTTTCATGACTGTGATATGAACCAGGGTTCAATTGCTAATAAAAGACAGATATCAACATCACACGTGAGACCTGCGGTAATTAGGAATAAGGACATTTCATTCTACTGAACTCCTGTAAGTGCTGAATTAATACTCACACAGGCAAGTTTATTGGACAAATTAAACTTGTGAGGCAACGCAGCGCTGTTTCACATGGTCTACACTATCACACTAAACTGCATTTGAGCAGTTTGTTTGCTATTTGAGACCAGCTGTAAGCTAGATCAACATTAGAATAACATATTCTAACATTGAATTGTTTTATGTACATTTGCTCACCTGTCTAATAAAGAGCGGTGTCCCTGTCAAGTGAAGCTCTGTCAAGTCCAATTTAGTCGTGGATGTGGAGCTCTCGGCATCTCGAAAGTGTTTTAGTTCTCTTTTTGTCCTAAATTCTGGCCCATTCACACCAATAATAAAAAATAAAAATAAAAAACGCTATAATGATAACAGTATATCATCATCAACTTCAGTTATGTTTAGGGGACATAATAGCCACACATGCTTTAAAGTAGGACAGATTTTGATTGGCCATCATCAGCTGAAAAAAAGTAGTTGTGTTGTGGACTCAACTATTCTCTTAGAGTTATAATGATTTTGGAAACCTTATTATACCATATAGTTATAGTTCTACAATGATTTTTTACATTTGAAGTCATAAGATGACCCAACAAAATATCAAACAATTGTATCATATATCATATTGCATCATATATTTTCAGTCATATCATATCATATCATATCCTATCACAGATATTTCATATATCATGTATCATATCATATATCATACAGATACATAGCATATATCACATATCACACATCACATATCACATATCATATCTCATACATCATATATATGGAGTTGGCCTACCCTTTACACACATAACAGCTTCAACTCTTCTGGGAAGGCTTTCCAAAAGGTTTAGGAGTGTGTATAGGAATTTTTGACAATTCTTCTTGAAGCACATTTGTGAGGTCAGGCACTGATGCTGGACGAGAAGGCCTGGCTCACAGTCTCTGCTCTAATTCATCCCAAAGGCTCTCTATTGGGTTAAGGTGCAGGCCAGTCAAGCTCCTCCACATCAAACTCATTCATCCATGTCTTTATAGACCTTGCTTTGTTGGAAAAGGAAACTGTTCCAAAAAAGTTGGGAGTAGAAACTGTCCAAAATGTATTGGTATGCTGAAGCTTTAAGAGTTCCATTCAGCGGATCTAAGGGGATCCAAGCCCGACCCCTGAAAAACAACCCCACACCATAATCCCCCCTCCACCAAACGTTAAACTTGGCACAATGCAGTCAGACTCGTCCACTGGATTGCCAGACAGAAGCATGATTCGTCACTCCAGAGAACACGTCTACACTGCTCTAGAGTCCAGGGGATCCAGAAATCCATTCCATGAAGCTCTCTACGCACTGTTCTTGAGCTAATCTGAAGGTCACACGAAGTTTGGAGGTCATATTGACTCTGCAGAAAGTTGGAAACTTCTGCTCACTGTGCTCCTCAGCATGCACTGACCCCGCTCTGTGATTTTAAGTGGCCTACCACTTCATGGCTAAGTTGCTGTTGTTCCCAATTGTTTCCACTTTGTTATAATACCACTAACAGTTACCGTGGAATATTTAGTTGTGAGGAAATTTCACGAATGGACTATCACGGTACCACACTTGAATTCACTGTGGTCCTGAGAGCTACTGACTTTTTCACAAATGGTTGTATAAGCGACTGCATGCCTATGTGCTTGATTTTATATAACTGTGGCCATGGAAGGGATTGGAACACCTGAATTCATTGAATTGGAGGGGTTTTCCAAATACTTTTGGCAACATAGTTAAATCTCATATATCATACATAATATTGTATATATATATCATATCATTTATCATATATAATATAAAATCCTTTATTTATTTATTTATTTATTTTTCCTTTCCACAACAGATTCTGTCATTGCTTCCAGAATGTCCACTTGTGAAAATGCATCTATTTTATTTTAATGCAGTATATGTTAGTATCAGGTAGTTATTTGTTGTCCACGTTCTCTCCATAAAGTGCCAGTTTGGTAATGTCAGTATTATACAAATGTATAGGCTACACTTATGAAAAATTATTTTTAAAAGTGTAGGCTACTTATTTTGGATTATGCGAGTGGTTCACTTTAAAAAAAACAAAAAAAAAAAAAAAAACTTTTGCTGATAATTTACTCACCCCCATGTCATCCAAGATGTCCATGTCTTTCTTTCTTCAGTCGAAAGGAAATTAAGGTTTTTGATGAAAACATTCCAGGATTTTTCTCCATATAATGGACTTCAATGGGAACCAAACGATTCAAGGTCCAAATGAGAGTTTCATTGCAGCTTCAAAGGGCTTTAAACGATTCCAGACGATGAATAAGGGTCTTATCAAGCGAAACCATCGGCCATTTAAAAAATGTAAAAAGTTTTATAAGCACAAATGCTCACCTTTCTCTGTTCTGTGATGAGCGTTCATGACTCTCCTGTTTGAACTCGTTCATCAAAATGAACAAATCTTTTTCGAGTCATGACGAGTCAGTTATATATAGTTGCATATATAAACTTTAAATATAATATTGACATCTAACACTACAGTTAAAATTATAATCACATTCAGTTGCACTTTGTTATTGTACAAATCTGTACCGAGTTATATTAATTACATAACTTACTGTAGGGTTAAGATTAGGATAAGGATGTGATTCTGGGTTTAGCAAGTATGGCTAATTTATAGTTATTACTATAGTAACTGTCACATGTAACAAGGACATTGTGAAATAAAGTGTTACCTAATTCTTGACATGTGCTTTAGTATGTTTGTCATATTAAAATAAGTGTACTTCTTTAAAGCACGGCAGAAGATTATAAAAAACATAATGATTTAAAGCTTTTAAATGTGCACTTTTATAAGAAACAGTCATGAAAGTGGAATTTTTTAAGTGGTCTTGAATTTCATTAAAATTATATTATTTTCAGGTCCAGTTTTTTAACATATACTTTTAAGATTTGAAGTAAAATACAAGTGCACATTCAATGCAATTAAGCACACTTCTTTTTTCACCAGGTAAAAGTTAAAGTTGTTAAGTAATTGTATGTTTTTTAGTTTTTTTCTTATGTTTTATGATAAAATCTATGTAAAGTTTTATACATGAGATCTCTACTGTTTTCCACAAAGCATCATAGTTTATATACAGTACGTAATTTAGTTAATGCTAATCATGCTTAGCATACACTTTGTTTTGACTCTGTCTCTCATTTTCACTCACTCATTTCTGGCTTTCTCTGTTTCTCTCCCTCGTTGACATCTTCTGTTTTCTTAAAAGCTTTCATCATGAGTTGCTGTCACACATAAGAAGATGATACCTGCCATGATCAAACGCACTTGGTCTTTTTCCAGACCTCTCCAACACATAAAAATGCAGAGACAGAGACAGATTTACACAAACATTCCCTCCCTCACTTTCACGTCTCTGAGAACTTTCTCCCAGGGTACGGGCCTGCCTTGGTCAGCTAGATGGTAAGGAAAGTTGTGCTTGGTTTCTCTTCATCTCAGGAAGGTGTTGGACAAGTCTTTTAATAACAGGCCTTACTGAGAACTGCCAGACGTCACTGCCAGAAATATGACTGACTAAAAATGTGTTCAGAAAGCAGACAGAGGAATATTTCTGCCAACTTCACCAACATGCCACAGTGATTAGAAACAACTGTAACCATTAAAATTGTATAACCACTTACACTGGCCATTGAGTGATTACCCAAAATAGTACCAAATCTCTATTTAAAATGTAGTGAAATTTAAACAGTGAACTGTAAACTCAGAATATAACGCAAACCTGCAATAATTAAATATGTTAAAATAATACAAATATATATGCCCTCTACAGTATTGTACAT
>NW_024121319.1:27500-56707 GCF_016745375.1 Pimephales promelas | reverse complement strand
CGCCCTCTGCTAGATGGCGGTCTGCTCATACGCTTCCCTCAAAAGCGTGCAGAGCGACCTCCAACTTTCATGCCCGCGCCTATTCATGCCGCTAAAGACCTGCCTTGCCCTCTGGGCATCAGGGCTCATTCCACCAGAGGCATGGCCTCATCGTGGGCATGGTCCTGCGGGATTTCCATCCACGACATTTGTGTGGCTGCGGGATGGGCTTCCCCCTCCACCTTTGTCAGATTTTACAACTTGGAAGTTCCAGCCTTACAGGCTAAAAATTCTGGCGGTCTAGTACTCACAGCCCTCCTATAGAAGCCGCACTATCGGGAGTTCCATCACAACCGTTTCACCCCTTGTGTCTCCCTATGTGCTTATGCATTAGCCTTCACATCACGGCCCGCCTTCGCCGGCCGCCTTGGGCGTTTTTGCACTAGATAGTAACGGCCGCTATCTGGCCGCCGTATTATCTTCATCCACTTATAGATTCCCCCGGTGTTCCCCTGGGATGCTTAGTGGTTACTTAGCGCGCACGGCGTTGACCAGGTGTTCCCGTAGCGTAAGCTAGCTTACGCAATACGAGAGAACCTCTCGTAAGAGAACGAATCGGTTACCTAACGTAACCTCGGTTCTCTCTAGATGAGGGAACGAGTATTGCGTTCCGGCCGTGCTTGCGCCACCAGCGTTTCGCTTCATGCTTACAGAATCAACGAACGAGCTGGGAGAGCGACCTTATACACTGTAGCCACGCCCCTTTTGGCGGGCTGTGACGCAGTAAGCGAGCGCCGTCCGCTCATTGGCCGCGGACTCAGCGCCGCTCTCCCATAGGTTCGTGCATTCTCTCTGAGCGAACCAATGAGCCGCTAGCTAGCCCGCTCATGGTCTGCCTCAGAAGAGACTGCGTTGACAATGATTACAAAATTATGGAATAATTTTTTGGCTTCAACTTCTCAGCAAAGATGAATCTTTCCCGTAGCGTAAGCTAGCTTACGCAATACTCGTTCCCTCATCTAGAGAGAACCGAGGTTACGTTAGGTAACCGATTCGTTATCCTTCACGTCCAGACCCAATGCTAGCTACAACATCTTTAAATTACTATTAGTATTATTTGAAGTTAACATTATAAAATACGTAGACTTACACCACAAAACTTAAATTATTACTAAATTTTTTAAAATTGGGCAATTTCAGCATTATGGAGGAGATCCAATTCCCAGATAATTAAATATTTTAATAAATTGGCCTATGTGAACCACACTGCACAAACCAAAAGTAATACTCACCGGATGAAGAAGGGTTGACTCTCTCCAGAACATAAAATCTTTATTTTATTTTCCGTGTTCGCATTGAGGAAAAACAATCCGAACGTGACCGTTCTCTGGAAGCAGCACTAAAACTTTCACATAGCTTAAACATGCAAGCACAAAGCCTTTCTTTAAAGTAAATTTCGTTTTAAAATAATTATCTTAATTTAAATCAATGTTTCATCAACCAATTACTAGGATTTAATAATAAGAAATAAATTGCAGACAATAGGCTAGGCCTAATCACGACGCGGAGACGCGCGGCACGTGAACTGAAGCTTGTCTCATGAACCGAAAGTCAGCGTATAAGGTATCCTCACAGACATATACACAAGTTTTTGAGCCGTTTCCGCTCTACATCCTAAGCTCCTCCCGTTTATGCAATCCACTTCCGTTTTGGCGGGCTGGTTATGCTACCTAGCTCCGTTGTGCCGACAAAGCACTGATATCGCAGTGACAAAGAGGATACCAATTAACTTTCAACATGAATAAAAGTGGTTCGGGAACGACGTGTGCGGTAGTTGGTTGCAAAAACTCGCGAAAGCACCTGAACGAGTGGTTAGATAGAGAGTGTTACGACCACAAACCAGCTACGAAGAGGCAATGTCCATGCGCTCCATTGTTTACATTTTTTCGCAAGCCTGATACCGACTCGGAATCAAGGACCTGGCTGAAGGCATTAAATCTAAAGAAACCACCCCGTACCGTTTATGTTTGTTCCTATCACTTTGTTGACCAAAAACCAACCAAGGATAATCCTTTCCCAGAGTTGTGGTTGGGATACAATCGTCCTCCCCAGCCAAAGAGGCGTCAACTCACTCAGCGGACCACTGTCTCCACCCAGATAAAGAAACGCAGACTTGCATCTGAGGGTAAGTAAAGCAAATTTAGCTATGAAGTTGACAATACTGTTAATTATGAACAAGTTGTCATACACTAACATTGCTACCGGTATTTTGCTGAGGCAGTTGATTGTTTTGGATATGGGACAAACAATGCCCACGATACATCATTAATTGTGTGTGTGTGTGTGTGTTTGTATATATGGTTTACAAGGACAAAATGTCAGGTTACTCACCAGCATTATGAGGACACATAGGTTTATGAGGACACTTCAGTGTCCCCGTAATTCCGAGGTCATATATGTTATTTTAAGGCATAAATTAATGCCTATATTAAGTTTTTTCATTTTCAAAAAAATGACCTTATATACCATGATGTGTATGTGTATGAATACAACTATGACCTTACATACCATGATGTGTATGTGTATGAATACAGCTATGACCTTACATACCATGATGTGTAAATGTAAATAGTCCTCTCAAACCAGGTAATGATTTTGGTGTAGTATGTACAAAATATTGAGAACACTATGACACAGACACTGTTATTACAATTTGAAATGTAAGAGGCTATGACTAAACATTTAATTTTGCTATTGGTGAGAACAGACAAACACCTGTGTAGTGGTGTTGTAAAAAAATGATAACTGCTAATTTTTTCAAGATTTTGATAGCTTATTTTATGTACTTGCCGGCTTTTTTATCATTCAAATTTGGCTGGGTGGCTAATTACACATTTTTCTGTGGTGTGACAAACTCAGAACACATACTTAATTTTGACTTTACAGGGACTTTAATGTATACAGTATGCATTGACATGTAATTGAGCATTTTGAAAGACTGCTTATGTGTTGTGTATGTGTCAATTTTTATAAACAACACAGCCAATGACATTTGCGGCTGGGGAGACTAGACTTATTTTCTACTGTTTAGTGTTAAACTCAGCCGTAAAGAGATTTAGCCTTAGATGCTATATGAATATAGTCCCTGAAGCACAGTTTTTTTCAGCTGACAATATTCTCTGCACATTTAAAAGTGCACATTGCAACTATAATTAACAATAATGGAAAGCTGAGGCTTGTCAGTATTAACAAAGTCCTTTTAGGCAAGTCGTGCCACTCGGCCGCCATCTTGGCAACGCCTCCGGGCAGCTATTTCGGACTGAACAAGACCAGGCTCCTATCTAAATGAATGGGCAGAGAGTCAGAACTACACTTTCACTGGTCACCGGGACATAAAAACTGCATGTGTAGAAACAGCAGTAAAATATAATAAAAATCGCTGAAAAAGTTTGATGACTTTGCCCCAAAATAAGGTTTAAAAATCCTTTCCCCACAGGTTATAATTTTACTGCGCATGCGCAAGGGTTCTCTCACTCTCTGCCGTGCACGCTACACGGTTTGAAACACAGTATGTGCGCGCGCTTTTGCTCGCTCGCTCTAGATTTCGGGAAGTTTGAACTAATTTGCGGGATCAGCGAGCCGCTATCAATCTGCGGGTGACACCCGGGACTTCTGGGAGACTTGAGATGTCTGATACTGTATTTACACAACACATACAGTGCATATCAAATCTGCCGCCTTTTCAAACAGTAATGTATTTTCCGCTGTCACAAACCTCAACTGTGCGCATGCGTCGGTGGAACCAGACGATAGGCTTAAATGTTTCCCGGCTTGACTGTTAAAAGCAGACGATTGGCTTTCCAGCGGGAGGGGCGGGGCATGTGCATACACTCTAAAAAATGCTGGGTTGTTTTAACCCAACTTTGGGTCAAATATGGACTAACCCAGCCGTTGGGTTAAATTTTTACATTACATTTTTAACCCAACATTTTGGGTTTGTCCATATTTGACCCAAAATTGGGTTAAAACAACCCAGCATTTTTTAGAGTGTACAACTGCCATCTTTGGCGTTACAGGTTTCCCTATATAGTTGTATTAAGGATTGAGGAAGTGGCATGTCTCTATATAAATAGTCTCTGTTATTAACTAGCCTCCGTTTACAATAGGCACTTAACTGAAATAACTAGGCATCTTAAATAATAAATAACTACAGAACTGGCTAACTAAAATCTGCTTATGCACTGGAGAAACTGACACTCTGTGCATGCACACATTAGATCCAAGTGACATGAGGCCACTGTATGTTTGAGAGCGTGTCAAGTTTTGTGCTACAGTGAAGTAAATTCACTGAGAGATTCGTACTCGGTCTTTACATGGATGTGACCCCTGCCGTCTGTCATTAAATTAACACCATAAACGGTCTCTTGCTACCTAAACTATGCTACCTTTACTTATCAGATAATGTTATGATAGCATCAGGCTCATTTTCTGTACCATGGACAGCATATGTGTTTGTCGTGCAATTTATACGCGAAAGCGAGTTTTTACGTGCATATGATACGCATGGGTAGGTTTAGTGTGGGGTACGTACTGTATGATATGTTTGGATAGAATTAGTGGTGTGGGGTGTATAAAATGGACGTGAAAATTGCATATATGCATGTAAAATTGTGTTTTCATTCTAAATGAAGTATAGCATTATTTACAAACCAATTATTTAGTTGCAGTTTTCAGTGATTCTAGGATCACTGTGTGATGAAGCCTATTATAATACAGTTAGAATTGACCTCAGGGTTTTACCTGGGTCAAAATTGGTCTTCAGTCTTCCTTTCTTGCCCTCTTTTTTTGTGATTTTTCACTGGATTTCATAGCTTTGTAAGATTAAATCCTTCTTTGCTATACCTAATAAATATTTGGGTATATCATCATATCAATATCAAAAAGTAGAATAATTATTATCATAATAACTAGCATTAGCCTACATAGTCTATTTTCACTAATTGTCTTAATTTTCCATATACAATTGAATAGAATTAGCAGCTTGCTAACAACTTGTTTTGCCATTTTTATTCTGGTGTCACTTCACAACAGACTTAACAAAAATTAGTTTTTTTTTTTTTTTTGGGGGGGGGGTTATTTTACTACACATTGTTATATAAATAACCTGAAAATACTGTTTATCAAGGTTAAATCCTGGGGTAAAATGGGGTAAGCTCACTTACGATCTCATTTTAAAAGGTGTTCTGAGTAAATGTGGTTTGATTTGTTAAAATTAGTTAATGCATTATTAGGCTAACTAACATGAACCGTGAGCAATACATTGTTAAGTCCTTCTCTATATGATTTCGCAGCTTCCCTATGTTTTTTTTATGTTTTTTAACATTTAAACACAATGGTATACGAGGACATGTGGTTTAGCAGGACTTTTGTATGTAGTTCTACAGTCGACAGTTCCTATATCAAATGTGTTTGTGTAAACACAATCATGGTATACGAGGACATGTGGTTTAGCAGGACTTGTGTATGTAGTTCTACAGCCGACAGTTCCTCTATAGACCCTTTTACAGTTGGAAAACAAGGTGACGTTTTTTTTTGGGCGGAGGTTAGGTGGAGGCAAAGATCCCTCTGGCCGCTTCAACGCTAGTTAGCAAGGATTGTTAGCTTGTTTTTTAACAATGACTGGAGAAAATCCGATATTATCTTAATGTGTAAGTAAGGTCACTCAGTGTCCAGGACCGCGATTGTTATTTCCAAAAGTTATTTTTAACGGACGGAACCAGATTGGCCGACCTGTAGCCGCCTACACGCTCACTCAATGCATGGATGATCTGACAGGATTAACGTACGTTACCTCGGTTGAGCGGCCCGCCGTGACGTAACTGTGACGTCTGCGCAAAAGGGGTCTATATCAAATGTGTTTGTGTAAACACAATCATGGTATACGAGGACATGTGGTTTAGCAGGACTTGTGTTTGTAGTTCTACAGTCGACAGTTCCTCTATATCAAATGTGTTTGTGTAAACCCAATCAAGGTATACGAGGACATGTGGTTTAGCAGGACTTGTGTACGTAGTTCTACAGCCGACAGTTCCTCTATATCAAATGTGTTTGTGTAAACACAATCATGGAATACAAGGACATGTGGTTTAGCAGGACTTGTGTATGTAGTTCTAGCCGACAGTTCCTCTATAGACCCTTTTACAGTTGGAAAACATGGTGACATTTTTTTGTGGGCGGAGTTTAGGTGGAGGCAGAAAGATCCCTCTGGCCGCTTCAACGCTAGTTAGCAAGGATTGTTAGCTTGTTTTTTAACAATGACTGGAGAAAATCCGATATTATCTTAATGTGTAAGTAAGGTCACTCAGTGTCCAGGACCGCAATTGTTATTTCCAAAAGTTATTTTTAACGGACGGAACCAGATTGGCCGACCTGTAGCCGCCTACACGCTCACTCAATGCATGGATGATCTGACAGGATTAACGTACGTTACCTCGGTTGAGCGGCCCGCCGTGACGTAACTGTGACGTCTGCGCAAAAGGGGTCTATATCAAATGTGTTTGTGTAAACACAATCATGGTATACGAGGACATGTGGTTTAGCAGGACTTGTGTATGTAGTTCTACAGCCGACAGTTCCTCTATATCAAATGTGTTTGTGTAAACCCAATCAAGGTATACGAGGACATGTGGTTTAGCAGGACTTGTGTATGTAGTTCTACAGCCGACAGTTCCTCTATATCAAATGTGTTTGTGTAAACACAATCATGGTATACGAGGACATGTGGTTTAGCAGGACTTGTGTATGTAGTTCTACAGCCGACAGTTCCTCTATATCAAATGTGTTTGTGTAAACACAATCATGGTATATGAGGACATGTGGTTTAGCAGGACTTGTGTATGTAGTTCTACAGCCGACAGTTCCTCTATAGACCCTTTTACAGTTGGAAAACATGGTGACATTTTTTTGTGGGCGGAGTTTAGGTGGAGGCAGAAAGATCCCTCTGGCCGCTTCAACGCTAGTTAGCAAGGATTGTTAGCTTGTTTTCTAACAATGACTGGAGAAAATCCGATATTATCTTAATGTGTAAGTAAGGTCACTCAGTGTCCAGGACCGCGATTGTTATTTCCAAAAGTTATTTTTAACGGACGAAACCAGATTGGCCGACCTGTAGCCGCCTACACGCTCACTCAATGCATGGATGATCTGACAGGATTAACGTACGTTACCTCGGTTGAGTAGCCCGCCGTGACGTAACTGTGACGTCGGCACAAAAGGGGTCTATATCAAATGTGTTTGTGTAAACACAATCATGGTATATGAGGACATGTGGTTTAGCAGGACTTGTGTATGTAGTTCTACAGTCGACAGTTCCTCTATATCAAATGTGTTTGTGTAAACACAATCATGGTATGTGAGGACATGTGGTTTAGCAGGACTTGTGTATGTAGTTCTACAGTCGACAGTTCCTCTATAGACCCTTTT
Source organism: Pimephales promelas (assembly GCF_016745375.1). The sequence goes on along the minus strand of NW_024121319.1, from coordinate 49,246 downwards.
ACAGTTGGAAAACATGGTGACGTTTTTTTGTGGGCGGAGTTTAGGTGGAGGCAGAAAGATCCCTCTGGCCGCTTCAACGCTAGTTAGCAAGTATTGTTAGCTTGTTTTTTAACAATGACTGGAGAAAATCCGATATTATCTTAATGTGTAAGTAAGGTCACTCAGTGTCCAGGACCGCAATTGTTATTTCCAAAAGTTATTTTTAACGGACTGAACCAGATTGGTCGACCCTTTAGCCGCCTACATGTTCACTCAATGCATGGATGATCTGACAGGATTAACGTACGTTACCTCGGTTGAGCGGCCCGCCGTGACGTAACTGTGACGTCGGCGCAAAAGGGGTCTATATCAAATGTGTTTGTGTAAACACAATCATGGTATACGAGGACATGTGGTTTAGCAGGACTTGTGTACGTAATTCTACAATTGAAAGTTCCTCTATATCAAATGTGTTTGTGTAAACACAATCATGGTATACGAGGACATGTGGTTTAGCAGGACTTGTGTATGTAGTTCTAGCCGACAGTTCCTCTATAGACCCTTTTACAGTTGGAAAACATGGTGACGTTTTTTTGTGGGCGGAGTTTAGGTGGAGGCAGAAAGATCCCTCTGGCCGCTTCAACGCTAGTTAGCAAGGATTGTTAGCTTGGTTTTTAACAATGACTGGAGAAAATCCGATATTATCTTAATGTGTAAGTAAGGTCATCAGTGTCCAGGACCGCAATTGTTATTTCCAAAAGTTATTTTTAACGGACGCTGAACCAGATTGGTCGACCCTTTAGCCGCCTACATGTTCACTCAATGCATGGATGATCTGACAGGATTAACGTACGTTACCTCGGATTGGCCCGCCGTGACGTAACTGTGACGTCCGCCGCAAAAGGGTCTATATCAAATGTGTTTGTGTAAAACAATCATGGTAACGAGACATGTGGTTAACAGGACTTGTGTATATGTAGTTCTACAGCCGACAGTTCCTCTATATCAAATGTGTTTGTGTTAACACAATCATGGTATACGAGGACATGTGGTTTAGCAGGACTTGTTTTTGTAGTTCTACAGTCAACAGTTCCTCTATATCAAATTGGTTTGTGTAAACACAATCATGGTAACGAGGACATGTGGTTTAGCAGGACTTGTGTATGTAGTTCTACAGCGACAGTTCCTCTATATCAAATGTGTTTGTGTAAACACAATCATGGTATACGAGGACATGTGGTTTAGCAGGACTTGTGTATGTAGTTCTAGCCGACAGTTCCTCTATAGACCCTTTTACAGTTGGAAAACAATGGTGACGTTTTTTTTTGGGCGGAGTTTAGGTGGAGGCAGAAAGATCCCTCTGGCCGCTTCAACGCTAGTTAGCAAGGATTGTTAGCTTGTTTTTTAACAATGACTGGAGAAAATCCGATATTATCTTAATGTGTAAGTAAGGTCACTCAGTGTCCAGGACCGCGATTGTTATTTCCAAAAGTTATTTTTAACGGACGGAACCAGAGATGTGCCGCCTACACGCACCTGTAGCCAGCCGCTCACGATAACCGTATACGATTGCTACTCAATGACATGGACGTATCTGAGTGCCAGAGATCAACATGCGTGATCTGACGTATAGTACCTCGGTTGAGCGGCCCGCCGTGACGTAACTGTACGTCTGCGCAAAAGGGGTCTATATCAAATGTGTTTGTGTAAACACAATCATGGTATACGAGGACATGTGGTTTAGCAGGACTTGTGTATGTAGTTCTACAGCCGACAGTTCCTCTATATCAAATGTGTTTGTGTAAACCAATCATGGTATACGAGGACATGTGGTTTAGCAGACTTGTGTATGTAGTTCTACAGCCGACAGTTCCTCTATATCAAATGTGTTTGTGTAAACACAATCATGGTATACGAGGACATGTGGTTTAGCAGGACTTGTGTATGTAGTTCTACAGCCGACAGTTCCTCTATATCAAATGTGTTTGTGTAAACACAATCATGGTATATGAGGACATGTGGTTTTAGCAGGACTTGTGTATGTAGTTCTACAGCCGACAGTTCCTCTATAGACCCTTTTACAGTTGGAAAACATGGTGACATTTTTTTGTGGGCGGAGGTTAGGTGGAGGCAGAAAGATCCCTCTGGCCGCTTCAACGCTAGTTAGCAAGGATTGTTAGCTTGTTTTCTAACAATGACTGGAGAAAATCCGATATTATCTTAATGTGTAAGTAAGGTCACTCAGTGTCCAGGACCGCGATTGTTATTTCCAAAAGTTATTTTTAACGGACGAAACCAGATTGGCCGACCTGTAGCCGCCTACACGCTCACTCAATGCATGGATGATCTGACAGGATTAACGTACGTTACCTCGGTTGAGTAGCCCGCCGTGACGTAACTGTGACGTCGGCACAAAAGGGGTCTATATCAAATGTGTTTGTGTAAACACAATCATGGTATATGAGGACATGTGGTTTAGCAGGACTTGTGTACGTAATTCTACAGTCGACAGTTCCTCTATATCAAATGTGTTTGTGTAAACACAATCATGGTATGTGAGGACATGTGGTTTAGCAGGACTTGTGTATGTAGTTCTACAGTCGACAGTTCCTCTATAGACCCTTTTACAGTTGGAAAACATGGTGACGTTTTTTTGTGGGCGGAGTTTAGGTGGAGGCAGAAAGATCCCTCTGGCCGCTTCAACGCTAGTTAGCAAGTATTGTTAGCTTGTTTTTTAACAATGACTGGAGAAAATCCGATATTATCTTAATGTGTAAGTAAGGTCACTCAGTGTCCAGGACCGCGATTGTTATTTCCAAAAGTTATTTTTAACGGAGGGAACCAGATTGGCCGAACTGTAGCCGCCTACACGCTCACTCAATGCATGGATGATCTGACAGGATTAACGTATGTTACCTCGGTTGAGTGGCCCGCCGTGACGTAACTGTGACGTCGGCACAAAAGGGGTCTATATCAAATGTGTTTGTGTAAACACAATCATGGTATACGAGGACATGTGGTTTAGCAGGACTTGTGTACGTAATTCTACAATTGAAAGTTCCTCTATATCAAATGTGTTTGTGTAAACACAATCATGGTATACGAGGACATGTGGTTTAGCAGGACTTGTGTATGTAGTTCTAGCCGACAGTTCCTCTATAGACCCTTTTACAGTTGGAAAACATGGTGACGTTTTTTTGTGGGCGGAGTTTAGGTGGAGGCAGAAAGATCCCTCTGGCCGCTTCAACGCTAGTTAGCAAGGATTGTTAGCTTGGTTTTTAACAATGACTGGAGAAAATCCGATATTATCTTAATGTGTAAGTAAGGTCACTCAGTGTCCAGGACCGCAATTGTTATTTCCAAAAGTTATTTTTAACGGACTGAACCAGATTGGTCGACCCTTTAGCCGCCTACACGCTCACTCAATGCATGGATGATCTGACAGGATTAACGTACGTTACCTCGGTTGAGCGGCCCGCCGTGACGTAACTGTGACGTCCGCGCAAAAGGGGTCTATATCAAATGTGTTTGTGTAAAAACAATCATGGTATACGAGGACATGTGGTTTAGCAGGACTTGTGTTTGTAGTTCTACAGTCGACAGTTCCTCTATATCAAATGTGTTTGTGTAAACACAATCATGGTATACGAGGACATGTGGTTTAGCAGGACTTGTGTATGTAGTTCTACAGCCGACAGTTCCTCTATATCAAATGTGTTTGTGTAAACACAATCATGGTATACGAGGACATGTGGTTTAGCAGGACTTGTGTTTGTAGTTCTACAGTCGACAGTTCCTCTATATCAAATGTGTTTGTGTAAACACAATCATGGTATACGAGGACATGTGGTTTAGCAGGACTTGTGTATGTAGTTCTAGCCGACAGTTCCTCGATAGACCCTTTTACAGTTGGAAAACATGGTGACGTTTTTTTGTGGGCGGAGTTTAGGTGGAGGCAGAAAGATCCCTCTGGCCGCTTCAACGCTAGTTAGCAAGGATTGTTAGCTTGTTTTTTAACAATGACTGGAGAAAATCCGATATTATCTTAATGTGTAAGTAAGGTCACTCAGTGTCCAGGACCGCGATTGTTATTTCCAAAAGTTATTTTTAACGGACGGAACCAGATTGGTCGACCTGTAGCCGCCTACACGCTCACTGAATGCATGGATGATCTGACAGGATTAACGTACGTTACCTCGGTTGAGCGGCCCGCCGTGACGTAACTGTGACGTCCGCGCAAAAGGGGTCTATATCAAATGTGTTTGTGTAAAAACAATCATGGTATACGAGGACATGTGGTTTAGCAGGACTTGTGTATGTAGTTCTACAGCCGACAGTTCCTCTATATCAAATGTGTTTGTGTAAACACAATCATGGTATACGAGGACATGTGGTTTAGCAGGACTTGTGTATGTAGTTCTAGCCGACAGTTCCTCTATAGACCCTTTTACAGTTGGAAAACATGGTGACGTTTTTTTGTGGGCGGAGTTCAGGTGGAGGCAGAAAGATCCCTCTGGCCGCTTCAACGCTAGTTAGCAAGGATTGTTAGCTTGTTTTCTAACAATGCCTGGAGAAAATCTGATATTATCTTAATGTGTAAGTAAGGTCACTCAGTGTCCAGGACCGCGATTGTTATTTCCAAAAGTTATTTTTAACGGACGGAACCAGATTGGCCGACCTGTAGCCGCCTACACGCTCACTCAATGCATGGATGATCTGACAGGATTAACGTACGTTACCTCGGTTGAGCGGCCCGCCGTGACGTAACTGTGACGTCTGCGCAAAAGGGGTCTATATCAAATGTGTTTGTGTAAACACAATCATGGTATATGAGGACATGTGGTTTAGCAGGACTTGTGTATGTAGTTCTACAGCCGACAGTTCCTCTATATCAAATGTGTTTGTGTAAACACAATCATGGTATACGAGGACATGTGGTTTAGCAGGACTTGTGTATGTAGTTCTACAGCCGACAGTTCCTCTATAGACCCTTTTACAGTTGGAAAACATGGTGACGTTTTTTTGTGGGCGGAGGTTAGGTGGAGGCAAAGATCCCTCTGGCCGCTTCAACGCTAGTTAGCAAGGATTGTTAGCTTGGTTTTTAACAATGACTGGAGAAAATCCGATATTTTCTTAATGTGTAAGTGAGGTCACTCAGTGTCCAGGACCGCGATTGTTATTTCCAAAAGTTATTTTTAACGGACGGAACCAGATTGGCCGACCTGTAGCCGCCTACATGCTCACTCAATGCATGGATGATCTGACAGGATTAACGTACGTTACCTCGGTTGAGCGGCCCGCCGTGACGTAACTGTGACGTCTGCGCAAAAGGGGTCTATATCAAATGTGTTTGTGTAAACACAATCATGGTATATGAGGACATGTGGTTTAGCAGGACTTGTGTATGTAGTTCTACAGCCGACAGTTCCTCTATAGACCCTTTTACAGTTGGAAAACATGGTGACGTTTTTTTGTGGGCGGAGGTTAGGTGGAGGCAAAGATCCCTCTGGCCGCTTCAACGCTAGTTAGCAAGGATTGTTAGCTTGGTTTTTAACAATGACTGGAGAAAATCCGATATTTTCTTAATGTGTAAGTAAGGTCACTCAGTGTCCAGGACCGCGATTGTTATTTCCAAAAGTTATTTTTAAAGGACGGAACCAGATTGGTCGACCCTTTAGCCGCCTACATGCTCACTCAATGCATGGATGATCTGACAGGATTAACGTACGTTACCTCGGTTGAGCGGCCCGCCGTGACGTAACTGTGACGTCGGCGCAAAAGGGGTCTATATCAAATGTGTTTGTGTAAACACAATCATGGTATATGAGGACATGTGGTTTAGCAGGACTTGTGTATGTAGTTCTACAGCCGACAGTTCCTCTATAGACCCTTTTACAGTTGGAAAACATGGTGACGTTTTTTTGTGGGCGGAGGTTAGGTGGAGGCAAAGATCCCTCTGGCCGCTTCAACGCTAGTTAGCAAGGATTGTTAGCTTGGTTTTTAACAATGACTGGAGAAAATCCGATATTTTCTTAATGTGTAAGTAAGGTCACTCAGTGTCCAGGACCGCGATTGTTATTTCCAAAAGTTATTTTTAAAGGACGGAACCAGATTGGTCGACCCTTTAGCCGCCTACATGCTCACTCAATGCATGGATGATCTGACAGGATTAACGTACGTTACCTCGGTTGAGCGGCCCGCCGTGACGTAACTGTGACGTCGGCGCAAAAGGGGTCTATATCAAATGTGTTTGTGTAAACACAATCATGGTATACGAGGACATGTGGTATAGCAGGACTTGTGTATGTAGTTCTACAGCCGACAGTTCCTCTATATCAAATGTGTTTGTGTTAACACAATCATGGTATACGAGGACATGTGGTTTAGCAGGACTTGTGTTTGTAGTTCTACAGTCGACAGTTCCTCTATATCAAATATGTTTGTGTAAACACAATCATGGTATACGAGGACATGTGGTTTAGCAGGACTTGTGTATGTAGTTCTACAGCCGACAGTTCCTCTATATCAAATGTGTTTATGTAAACCATAAGGGAACTCCAGAAATGTCTTGGTTTTGCTAACATCTATCTCTTCATCAAGAACTACAGTGTCATCACGGGTCCCCTCATCTCTCCTCTCTGTGGAAACCCCAAGTCTCTGTCCTCACGTCTCTGTCCCTATTGAATAAAATTCCATAATCATTCACTGCATCATCAAACTATGCCTTTTATCTTTTTGATGAAGTGACCTGTAGTGGCACAATTTACAGCGGATTACACAGTTGTTACACCTAACTAACTTATTATAACTAACATTAAACTAATATACAGACCTTTTCAGGGGGTGCTAAATGTTGGGTGGCGTGTTCCCTTCAAAAACAAAACCAATTCACTGTGTTTTCAGCGGTTCAGATGTCAGGAGTAAATGATGACTGCTATGCATACGTTCATTCTTACATCCAACAACAAAACTTGCGTCCAAAACTCTGGCGTCAAATTAATGGCATGGGAGGAGCCTGTGTAAAGTGACGTCACTTTGCCCAGAATCTTCAAAAGGCTTGTTCTGAGACACTGTTTATGATTTATGAGGATAAAAAAAAACAAACAAAAAAAACCCCAAACTAAAATTAAAAATGTTGCCTTGGCAAATCACTGAAATAAGTTTAAGCACTAAAATTACTAACTGGAAATAAATAAAAACCGACAGAACTAAAATTTAAACGGAAATAAAAATAAATTAATATAAAAAACAAATAAAATGTCAATATATGTATATTAAATATTAAAATTTTGACACATTGTGGCAAGCATTTTGACTATAGTCTTTAACTCCTAAAATAGATTTTTTTTTAGCCATTTTGGGAATTTCCGCCTGGATTTGGCCTATAAAAGCTTCCCATTCCCACATACTTTGGCCTAAATACACAGTTTTGGTGTTATTTTACAGGAAACCCTTTGCAGTTTCATAAAACAGTGCTAAAAGTGATACACATTTAAGTATATGTTGCCTGAGCTGTAGTTAGGTCAGTATATCTTTTGGTCATTTGATTTCCTGTTTGGAATGGAATAACGAGAAATGAAAACCAGCTCGCTTATTTGTTGTTGTTTTTTTTGTTTTTTTTTTGTATTTCCCATTGATAAATACAGTGCAAATTGTTCCGTCTCTTTGGATAAAAGAGAAGTGGAAATAAAAATCAATAATAGGGTGAACTGTAACATGATAATATGTTTATTACCACTCTCTTCTTTTATTTACATCAAAAGGTGTGTGTGACAGTATAGGCCTAAATAATTTTGAAAATAGAATAGAAATAAAGTTTCTATTTATAAATGTAAGCATGTGTAGCTTACTCAGTTTACATGAAAAGAATGAGACAGAAAAGAGAGAAGCTAGAATCAGTGAACGTACAGAACGTAGGCCTACTTACAAAATTAACAGGGTTTGGGATTAACTAATCATGTCAGTTGAAGAGCACGGAATACCTTTATGTTTTTAGTTTTATTATAAAACGAATACAATTAAATTTTATTACATACTGAATTGGTCGATGTTTCTCTGAGGTCTGTTTATTATGTTGGCTTGAGAAAGCCAGCATGCATATAACATTATTATTATTATTATTATTATTATTATGAGAAATTGACTCCGCCTAGAACTTGCTTCACCAAATTCAGATCAGACCTTCTGACTCACTCATGTCTTTTCTAACTGGTCAGACATACTTTTCCAAAAAATCCATTGACTTGCGTTGTCTGAGCAATGAAGGCGTAATACTTAATCCTGTTAGTTAGTTTTTGCATTTAATATTTTTCCATCTGGAACTTTTATTTGTCATGAGCTCTATATTTTAGTATGTTCTAGAAAAAATATGATTCAACAACAAAAACTGTTTTAACTCTGTCAACAAATAAAATAATATAAATATATTTACCCATCCCACCTCACAACCTTTTAAAACAATTAGCTGATCATGTCTATATTTATTTATTTATTTATTTGTTTTACTGACCATGTGCTTGTGTTAGTTATGTTTGGTGAGCACGTGGCTTTTCATGTTACGTTTCCTTGTGCCATATCAAGGGGGTAATCCATCGGCCGGAAGTTGAAGCCTCGCGGGAGCTGTCATCTTGTAGCAGAACTTCACTTGCGTTAGCATTCCCATTGACTCCCATTTATTTTGGTGTCACTTTGACAGCGAATAACTTTACATCTGAGGCGTTTGAAGGCTCCATTTGTCCTTTATTTATTTCTAAAGAAACACGACAATGTATAAAATGCTCCATTACCTTGTAGCTCATGTTATGGCCCCGTAGGAGCAGTTTTAGTGAAAGTAGGCTAACGGTTGCGTCATAACCAAGCGACTCTCTGTCGCAAAGTAGAGAGAATACCATATGGACAGGAGGAGAAGCTTGCGGGCAATCGGGGAAACGTGGAGGCAAAATGACAAAATAATTAATCAGAATACCTAGCAAAAGTGTCTCCTTCTCCTCGCTCATGGACATCTCCTACTCACACTCTCCCAGAGATGGGACCAAGTCACACATGTGCAAGTCTCAAGTAAGTCTCAAGTCTTAACCGTCAAGTCTCAAGTAAGTCCCAAGTATTTTTTGGGGGGGGCAAGTCAAGTCAAGTCAAGTCACAGGCTATGTCAAGTCAAGTCAAGTCAAGTCTTGTAGTAGGTCAAGTCAAGTGCAAGTCAAGTCACCTTATTATTGTAATTTTACATGCAGAATCTGATCTTAATAAAGTGAAAAGACAAGATAAGTATTTGCCAGTAAATTACAATAATTTGGATTTGCATTGTAAATACTCATGTTCAGTAAAATACATCATGGAATCAAACAAAATTGTAACTTAATAAAATTATTTATTTTTCACTTCTGCCAATAGTGTGTTTGAAATGTTTTAAATTTTCAGCAATTTGAAATGTTTTAAATGTTTTAAATGTATCAGCATTGGCGGGGTAACATCACTTATGTTGATGTTCAAACAAAACAGAGAGCTAGCTGGCTACTCCCTCCCATGCAATTGAAACTCTTCTAAACGTGCATCTATGGGCATCAGTTTGGTTTATAATGGACAGAGGCGCATTCGGAAGTGCATTTGGGTACAATGACGCATTCATTTACTAGCTTACTAATTTAAAGAAATAAAAATGTATACAAAAATGAGATGATGTCCTGACTTGTTTTATGAAAAAAGCCTTAAGTTTTCAAAAAGCATTAGACATTACTCACTTACTCCCAGTAATTACACCCAGTCAAGTTTGATAAAAATACATTTTTAGTTTATTTTTATTATTTAAAATGCATTTAAGAAAATATATTAATATAAACCTGATTTATTGTTGACTGGTGTGTGTTTAAAATTTGTGTTCAGAATAAAATGGAACTGTTCAAGCAAGTTGTAGAAATCCTTCCTCCGGAACGTTATAGGTTGCTACAAAGGCAAAGTGCAGTAACTAACTACACAAACAAAGAAACAGAGAGAAAAAGGTCTTTAAAGTTTTTATACCAGCCAGTAAAACATGTTATGGGTAGATTATGTGGTAATGCATCTCCGAAATGGGACATAATTTAACCCAGATATTTTTTCACAAGACAGAACACATGTCATAAAGCCCATTACAAGTCTTAACTCATTTTTGACCAAATGTGTAGTTACTGCGCTTTGCCTTTGTAGGGCAGTATTGCTAGGGGTTCCTACAGGAAAACTGAACTCTCTGAGCTTCTTCCTGTATTCGCGAAGTTGACTGTGTGTATAAAATATCTTCTTATTAAACTCTATGGACACTGACAAAGTTCTCAATGCTTCGTTTTGAATGTAGGGAAACTTATTATGTTAGTGTGGGGCTATTTTGAGCCTTGTGGTAATAACAAGCGATTTTTATTTGTCATTACTCTATGCCCTATATACTAGCGTTATAGGCTAAACTGTTTTTATAGATAAAACTATTTACATTCGGCAATCATGAAAACAAATCTCAGATAATGGTTGACTAGGAAATGTGTAATTTTGCGCCGGAGTTCTCCTTTAACTTACATTAGCTAGCTAACTACGAACGAGCTAACCAGATGACATTAACAAATTGACAAGCACTTACTGGGCAGAATGGCTCTTCAAATGACGGACGAAATTGGAGGTTGTCGTCTGGCTGTCTGCGATCTTAACGTTGCATGTCTTGCAAAGCGCTATTCTTTTGCCATCTGGTTTTGAGAAATTCTTGAAGCCGAAAGCAACGACCCTCGGTATCCCTCCGGCTGACATGTTGATGTGATCTGATGTAAGTGGGCGTGGTGTGCGTAAGGTATGAGAGGGCATGACTGATGATCTCGTGATCCAGTCATGACAGCGCTATTCTCAGCCTGCGCTCCAGCTGGATCAACTTTATTTTTTTTTACATAATTTATATATTTTATATTCAAACTGAAAACATGATGTGATTAACACTCAAGTCATTCAAGTCATCGTGTCTCAAGTCAAGTCAAGTCCCGAGTCTTTAACTCCCAAGTCCGAGTCAAGTCTCAAGTATTTTATTTTTTGTCAAGTCAAGTCACAAGTCATAAAAATAGCGACTCGAGTCGACTCGAGTCCAAGTCACCAAGTCACAAGTCCCCATGTCTGCACTCTCCACCTCTGCATGTTTCGGAAGGGAATGATTCAGATTTCTCATGCCAAAGCCACTAGAAGACAGACGGTTTGCTCTCGTCACATTACATAGTCAAGCTCTGTTTGAGTCTGCGCGTCAGGGACGGAAGTGCTAAAAAATCGCCAAAAACGGGCTTCAATCGTCTCAATGGAGTTCCAATGAGATCGCTGTGTCCATTTCTTATACTGTCTATGTGCCATATGCTCTCCTGTTGATTGTCTAGCCCCTTCCATCTTGTTACCTGGGGCACGTTCAAGTTCAAAACGGTGCGCAACGTTTTGCTACGGTTTCCGGGTTGAACGTCATGTTTCCTGGAAACGGTGTGCACCGGTGTGCAACGGGGTTTGAGATATGTTTTCTCTTGTTTGGTGGGTGTGTCAGAACTGCAGTCCAATCAGCAGCAACATGTATATAAAGCACGTGGTATTAAAGTGAACTCGCACAATGGGTTCAAGGAAAGTAATTTACAAATGTGTTCAATGCAGCTCGGTATACGCAACAACTGGATATTAAAAGATATGTTTGTTGTAAGTTTTATTGTAAAAATATAGGATATCAACATAACTATGTAGTTGTTTATATGTTTAGCTTCGTTTCAAGTCTATGACATTTGGTTTAGAAATAAACAATATTTGAATAAAAATAGGGTATTAAAACAGTATAAAAACATATAAAGTTAGTGTGTGAGGGTAAATAGATTGTGTTTTAGTCTGAACTACTGTAGGTAAGATGTGCGCTTTCAGTTTCCACAAATCCCTTCACTCGATTGGGATGCTCTCTTGTGTTCTGGGCAGCAAGTGCAGTAACTGTAACATTGGGCTCATTTTGTAGTATTATACACATATTTATACCGACTTCATCAGGCTCAGAAAATTCTTCACAAAGAACACAAAGAATGGCCTTTCTCAGCTGCCATAGTTGCAACTCTTGCATCATCAGAACAATGTGTTCAACGCATCACCGTTTCTGTTTAAAAAACGTTGTGCAACGTTTTGTCCGGGCTGAACGCAGCCCTGTTTTATTTGCCCCATGACTTGTCCTCCCTCGTTAGCTCCTTTGTTTGTTCTCCCTATTTATTCTCCTTGTGTCTGCAGTCCTGTGCTGTTTCGTTGTCGTATGTACTTGGTGTGTTACCCCTTTCCCCATGGGGTAGTTTTGTTTGTATTTTTTTGTTTTTATTACCATTAATAAGAACCAATCGTCTTTAAGAACCCGTTAATAAGAACCCGAGTCCTTGCTCCTTTCACCACCTGTATACCTGACAACTACTTCATCCACGTCTGGTTTTGTTTCAACTTTCCATTACTTTGGCATTCATTTCTCTCTTGTATACAGTGGATTTAACTATGTTGTACATATGTACTTTGTTGTACTAACGATCTTATACATTTCTAATAGAGCTTGATAGACCAAAAAAAAAAGGGCCAATGTAAAAAAACATGGACCGCTTCAGAGGTCAAATCAGTAATGAAGTTCTTTGGAAACCACATCACAAAAGGGAAGCTGGCATCTTTGACTGAATGTGAGGCTTGCAAGAAGGCAGACCACCCCATTCTTGCTTTACGGACGAGCCAAAACATAAGAGACTTTGTCCGGAACAAGGGCACAGCTTACAAGAAACAAATATGGACATGCGTTTATTCTATCTGTCTTCTATCTGTTACAATTTAGTAAGGGACAGTCAAATCAAACTGCTTCCCTAACTTATAAAAAACAAATATGGACATGAGTTTATTCTATCTGTCTTATATTTAAACTGCTTATTCCCTATTTAAATATTGTTCTATACAGTTTTTGTGCTAAGTTAATAAATGTATCTAATGAAATAAATCTAGTATGAAAATAGGTAAAAATATAACAGTTAACTCTAACATTCAGTGGGTATTTGACAGGTTGTAAGTTTACAAACAAGCTATAGTCTAGAGTAGAAACTAGGGTGACCAGGATGGGGCATGTTCGGTTCGCATAGTTTTATGTCCACGACATATAAACTCGTGAGAACTTATGTTGTGACCACGCGAGATTCATATGTTGTACGAGATCCTACGACATATTTTTCTCAATGCCACAACTTTATATGTTGAGGGAACGAAATCGATTTCTTGTGCCACAAGTTAAATGCGTAAACAACCTGCCTGACCATTGCAACCTGGAATTATCAGAAATTGATATATTTATATATTATAGCCTATTATATTGTGAGCAATGTTGCCTATATTTATACAATTAAATATGTTAAATTCCCGTAAAATGAATACTGTAAATCCCTGACAGTCATGCCAATAAAGCTTTGATTATTTATGGCGCACAGGCGATTTCCTGCAAATTCACTTTACGGGAATGTAGAACATTTTATTTGATTTAGGTTTATTAATAATAAATAAATAAATAAATAAATAAATAAATATAGACATGATCAGCTAATTGTTTTAAAAGGTTGTGAGGTGGGATGGATAAATATATTTATATTATTTTATGGTCCATATTTTATTCCATATTTTACTTCCATATTTTATTATTTATTGAAATAACAAACTCATTTGAATGCTGTCTGTAGGCAACATTGTGCACAACATAATAGGCCATAATATAATTAACACAATCATTTCTTGAGTCTGTACTTATCATTCATTATTCTTCATATCATTCATATTCATTCATGTCATTCTTAATAAAAAATAAATAGGCTTATACATTTCTGATCATTTCTGGTTGCTATGGTCTCACAGGTTGTTTACACATTCAACTTGTGGCACGAGAAATAGATTTTGTTCCCTCAATTTTTTAGAAAAAATAATGTATTAGCTGTAATTAGCAGGGAATCAAGGAACAATGGTATCATATGGGTTTATATATATATATATATATATAAACACAAGAGTGCAAGAGTCTGGTAGGAGCAGACTAGTATAACTCAACTCTTTATCATACAAGTCATCTTTTTGAATGCTAAAAAGGTTATTGTAATCTGGGGGGTTTCATAGAAACAGTATGTTGCTCTTTAAGGGGTATAGAAATAGATTGTGTGGCCTGTTTTAGAAAATCTGTTAAATACGTAATATTCTTAAATGAAAAATTATATTGCAATTTTATATTTAAAAAAAAAATATTTAAATGTATATTCAAAATGTATTAATTAGAGTACAGTCAAAATTTTCTGCTTTCAGTGTTTTAATGACAACTCATTGCTTTGTCATAATCAGCATATATCCTCTCTATGGTGAAGTACCAACCACATTTTTATCAGCGTTTTCAGATCTGTATTTATCCGAGTGTGACTGGCATGTTCATATAAAAATAAACTGAATAAACTGAACTAATGGAGACATCATACTGAGTTCTGAATCATGCCAAAATGAGCTAGCTGTGAAAATGCAGAGTAGGCTAAAATAAAACCTACTCTTCCTAAAGATAATGTGACCTCTTTGCTTAATGTGTATATATGTTTTATAAAAATAAAATAAAAGAAATCAGTACTTATAAATCTGGATGTCCTAACAAACCATGATTAATTTGACCAGGTGTTATGTTCCATGATTTCATGGTTAGTGCAATACTTTTAAGTGAGATGTATGTTAAAGAGATCATTTAACATTGTTTAGTATGTCTGTTTAATTTGTAAACTGTTAGGAAATGTGTGTCCCTCTAAACCACAGTGGTTACATGGTGTCCTCGTAAACCTTATAAAATCAGGTGTGCTATTTTCCATGATTTTATTGTTAGAACAACATTTTTAAGTGAGATGTATCTTAAAGAGACCATTTAACATTGATTAGCATGACTGTTTCATTTGTAAACTGTTAGGTAATGGGTGTCCCTCTAAACCACAGTGGTTACATGATGTCCTCGTAAACCATATATACCAGTATGTGTGTGTGTGTGTGTGTGTGTGTGTGTGTGTGTGTGCATGCCTGCGTGTGCCTTAGTCTACATCATAAATGTAATGCAAGGTGGCAGGCTGTTGTGATGATGTGTGTGTGTGCGTGTGTGCGTACGCCCCCGCCCGCGTGTGTGAGTGCAATGTTGTAATACACATTTTGCCATTGTGATGTTTGTTGTGTTGTGGAAAACTTAATATTTTACTTTTCTTATTGTTTACTTTCTTAGACTTTGTGGTTTTTTTCTTTCGATTCAATCATGTGTTTCTCTCCTGGAATGTATTTTTTACCTGGCAGGAACAAAGACGCACAGTAAAAGAAATGGTCTATGCCTTAATTAATTTTGCTCCATCCATGTTTTCTCTTCCCTTTTTAGATGCTCCTGAAACCTGTCAGCCTGCCTGTGAGGCCGAGCCTGCTACACCAAAATTTCGAGATGCCCAGACCCAATGGGAGGATCCGTCACATATTGACCACATGTACTGTTCAACAACACAGTCTGTTAAAGTTGACAAGGCCACACAGTGCGAGGCAGAAATGGGTCCTACTGTGACTAGCACCACGGTCATTGATGATGCTAGGTCCCGGCTGTATACAGGAGTGCGTATGGTTCAATTTTTCACCCTGGTGACAGTGTTGTTGCCTTTCAGTAAGCTAACAATTACCCTTCCTGTTGTTGACCAAATCCTGATGACCTTGATGAAGCTAAAACTAAACCTAATATTAGGAGATATTGCTCATCGCTTCAATGTGTCTACATCCATGGCAAGCATTGTGATTAGTCACTGGATTGACGTGATGGGTGAACAGTTCAAAGTCCTGATCCCCTGGCTTCCAAGAGAGACCATTCGTGCCACCATGCCCTTGTCGTTTCAGAGGAACTACCCTCGAACCACCTGCATCATTGACTGTGCCGAAAGTGCCATGCAGAGAGCCACAAACCACGACTCAAGGAGTGACACTTTCAGCCAGTACAAATCACGCAACACTGTGAAATATCTCGTCGCTGTGGCCCCTAATGGGCTAATCATGTTTATCTCTGATGCCTATGCTGGCAGAAGCAGCGATAAGTTTATCACCATGGACAGTGGGTTCCTAGACTATCTGAGGGCTGGTGATGAGGTCATGGCGGACCGTGGGTTCACCATTCGAGACTTGCTTGATGAGAGAAAAGTGAGTTTGAACATCCCTGCATTCACCTACAGACGCAATCAGTTGACCAATGAGGAGACCACACGCACCAGGCGAGTAGCCAATGTCCGCATACACGTGGAAAGAGCAATACAGAGACTGAAGGTCTTTAAGATTTTATCCCAGACTGTTCCCATCAGCATGGCACCGAAACTGGACAACATCTTAACCATCTGTGCTGGCCTAGTTAACCTGAAGAGTCCACTGATCAGAGTGCCTTGTGAGGTTTAATCTTGCCTTGTGTCCTTGTCTACCAACACCCAGCCATGTTGCTCATTACATACAGATAAACACAACAAATACTTCTTGCATTGTATTTTTTTTTTAGGGATGGGCAATGATTAATCGCGATTAATTGCATCCAAAATAAAAGTTTGTGTTTACATAATATATGTGTGTGTACTGTGTATAATTAATTTGTATATATAAATACCCACACATGCATGTATATATTTAAGAAAAATTTGTTATTTATATAGCAAATATTTATATATAATATTAATAATGTATAAATATATGTAAACATTATAAAGTATATACATGCAAATATTTCTTAAATATATACATTCATGTGTGTGTATTTATATATACAAATGAATTATACACACTACACACACATGTATTATGTAAACACAAACTTTTATTTTGGATGCGATTAATCGCGATTAATTGTTGGCCATCCCTAATTTTTTTATTATATATGAACATTTTTAGTGTGATGTACTTGTGTGGGCTGCTTTTGTATTTTACTTTTTAATACCTGTTAGGATTAATCACACAATCTTTCTTGTTGAACCCATTTCTTCAGTTTACTCAAAACAATTAATTCATCCAGTGTTATTTATGTACAGTATGAGCTTACTATGAATGATGAACTGTGTTAAAAGAAATTGTAGCACTCTAAGGAACATAAAGCCTATAATTAATGATTGTACTTCAGTGCAGTAATTAAATGTGAAATTAAATAAAACTTAATTTTCACTCAAACAGTAGAGGCAAACATCTGTTGGCTCCTGTAGGCATGACCTAAATAAGGCAGCTTATTTTGGTTTTAAAATGCTCAGATATTTACTGCAGAACTGTAACCTTCCCTCAACAAAATCATCAACAATTTTCGGGAGCATGTGGGCAAAGTAGAATGTGCGCAGCCTTTTGATATGCCCTGGACAAAGCCTTGGTCGTAGGGTACTTCAATTTCTAGGTGCTCAGATTTGTTCCAGATCACCAACTTGGAGTGCTGTAGCCCTGTGCAGTGCATCCCAATTTGTACCTGCATGTAGTAGCCTTTTGGACCATTGCAGGCAATATGGTAATCTACTCTATCTATGTTTGCCACAGTTGTGATTTCACAGTTCTTTGTTGCCAAAAATTCTGCAAGTGACTTGTTTCCAATCACAGGTGATTTGATCTCCAACAGAATGTCTTTGTTTATCACTCCATCGGGAGATGCTGCAAGCCACGGTTCATTTTCGCACACCACTAAGCCTTTGGTTTCAATGCTGTTGCCCAGAGTTTCCAAATAGTCCCTCGCAAGTTCCTCCCCCTCCGCTCCTTGACGGGTTGCGGCATTACCACGGAAGGATGGGTGTAAGTGATCAGACAAAAACTTGTCAGGCGCCGTGCTTGAGCGAGCGGGTACCTTTTTAGCCGTGCTTGCTGTAATGCGCACTCTCCGTGCATCATGCCAGACCTGTTCTTTGCTCTGTGATTTTGTAACCTTCTCAATTTCCTCAAGCTGGGCTGTGGACATGTTAATGTATTTATCGTAGAAGGTTCTGCATTTTACACAAGCCAGTGGTGTGTGGTGCTCATCATGGGTTAGGAGATGGAGGCCTGGACATGGTGATGGCTCGATGATGGAGGAGGTATTTGCATTAAAGCAGAGCTGCAGAAGGCTATTCCCAGGGCATTTGAAAAGTTCTGCCATTGGTGAGGCAAGTGCATTCCTCCTCCACTCTTCATGAGTCCTAAAGCGTGTCACCTCCTGTGCCGGTTCTGGAGTGGTAGAGGATGGCTGTGAAGTTGGCGGCGGCTGGTAGAGATCCTTCCTGTTGTGCCGTTTGAAGTGCACATACTTCATCTTTCTCTGACCAGCATTCCTTTTAGACCCAGCATTCCACTGGTTCTGTCCGTCTGTGCAGGCACGGCCGGTTTTCCCCTGTCTCACAGCATTTTCTACCTAGAGAGATATAGTCAGGGATGGATTTTGACTTGCAAGGCCCATTATCTCAATGGACCCTCTCTCACAATTTGGTCCCTGTTATTTTAGCTGCACGTTCACAGTAGCTAATCCCCTGCACTAAAAAGACGGGCCTATATTGTAGGGTTTACAGAATCGGGGCATAGGATCATAATAATAATAATCAACAATGGACTACATTGAGGTGTATGAAACACGTATTTATTGAATTAACTTCAGATATAGACTAAACACTATACACAATTAATTCAAATGCATTTACAATGAAAATATAATTAAAATCAATTAAAAACACATTTAATGCATCACATGAATAAAAATTATTTGTTACAATACAAAATAACATGCCTGTAAAGTTGCCTCTCTCTCTCTCTCTCTCTCTCTCTCTCTCTCTCTCTCTCTCTCTCTCTCTCTCTCTCACACACACACACACACACACACACACACACACACATACAGTTTCGTTCGCGCCCGCACATCTCTCGCGCGCCTAATTATTATCATCATGGCACACACACATTGCACTCTAGCCAAGTCGCCTATGATGTAGCTCGGATACCAACAATAAAAAAAGACATAGGCCTTGGCTACAATGGTCAAATAATCTAGTTACCTTCCACAGGATCGCAGCTGAGTGGGAACAAGATCTCCCTGGTCCAGCAACACACGTACATCCCGCAGTTTTAACGTCTCCAGCTTCAATTACCAGCACCCAAGCATTATGCCACGCATTGTTCAAACACTGGCTAGGCTCTACATTTGCTTTTAGATAAATAAAGTGATCATGTTTGTATGACATAACACAACCGACTTTGTTGCTGTGCAGATATTGGTATGCCTCGGAGGCTTTCAGATTGTCCATTGCTTTTCCATCTATTGCCATGGAGTGCATGAAGTAGGAGCAAATATTACTGTACGTTATCCTGGGCCACGTCGTCATGTTATCCTCCCAGTTCTGTACTGAATTCGGATGGGGGATAGTAACGCCATCTCCAGTCAAAGTAGTGGAACCGTGTTCCCAAGCTAGCATCTTAATAGCTGTGTTTACACCGGCAGACGCTGTGCAAACCACTTCCGGCGGAAATTAATTGCATATGTGTAGCGTTATGGCGGCGCCCACAATTTGCCGCGTAAACTTGTGTATATATTGAAATGTCTACTTTTAAACACAACCATTCAAAATGAAAGAAAACAGACTGCTCTCTGCTTATGTGGGCTAATCCGTATGAAAACTGAATTTCTCTCTGACTCCTCTTTAATCTTTCTGATTTTAGAACATTTTTGTAAAAGTGACTTTTTAATTATTTATTTCAAAAAAAATAAAAATAAGTTGAGTTTCAGCCTCGTTAAATTGCATTTATATATGTTAATCTATTTGGTCAAATTAAGCTATATAAAATAAATAGTTTATCCCTTAAAATGCTATGGATTTTGAAAGATATCAAAAAAAAAAAAAAAAAAAAAAAACGGGCAAAAAAACTTTAAAAGCGATTTTCTTAGGTTTTCAATTGGAAAAAAAGGGCAGACGACCAGAATTCAAATCTGTATATCTTTACAACCATTCAAGGTATGACCAAGGTATCATTTGAAAGCTTACAGTGTCCTCTTTCCATTAATATCAAAATCTCAATTTTTAAATTTGGGTCACTGTGACTAATTTTGCTGGATCAGGTCGGTCACAAATGTGTTTTTTATTGTAGTATTATTTTATACAGAAATACATTATAATTATATATAATATACAAAATATAACCGTGGGCGCGATTAAACAGTGTTACAATAAAACTCAACATTGTGTTTTTTTAAAATAAATTCAAATAATACAAATCCCGAAATTGCGCTAATTTTAAAATTAAACTAAAACTCATGGCTGCACAAGCATTCATAACTGTGCGCGCCAACAGCGAGGAACCAGCAGAACAGAGTGAACGTTCATTCTGTTTAGTTCAATCCTACTTAATAGGAATTTATTTAAAATGCTTGCTCTACTCCACGACCAGGGACTTGAAACAAGGACGCACCGGTCTGAAGGACGGGGTGAGCAGAGGTGGTAACTTGGAGCTCAATTTCAAACCCAGAAAAAGTTGCCGTGACCCGGATTCGAACCGGGGTTGCTGCGGCCACAACGCAGAGTACTAACCACTATACGATCACGGCGAACTACCGGTCTCCTCGACCGGTCTCCTCGACGTGTGGCTCAGTACAAGAGCTTGCAGACAAAACTATTCCTTGCCAACATAACTCTTTTCAAGGGTAATATTGTCACATTTACTTTTTTTGTAACCTTCTCCAGAAGGGTGGGGGGGAGAAGGAAAAGAAGCGCCGAAAGAAGGGGGAAAAAACGGAAGAGTCGTGGGTTCTAATCCCAGGGAAAGCAAGAACTGACAAAAATGTAAAATGTGTTCCTTGCGTCTGCCAAATGAATATATGTAAATGTAAAAATTCTTAAATGACTAAAAAAGTCAATATTTAAACCCATTTTAGACCTATTTTATTAAAAAAAGTGTCAAATTGTATTTTATCACAAAACAATCTCTGTCAAATTGGAAAGAATACAATGTACAACACATACTTTCCACAAATAGTTTATTCGAAAATCTCAAATGTAGTATGTTATATGTCATAATAAAAATGAAATATACAAGTATAAATAAAATACAATTATTTATTATACTTATTACCACAAATATTCTTTCAAAAAAGTTCAACATTTACAACAGAAATAAGGAATATATATACACATACACACTTAAATATAATTATATATACATTAAATATAACGTTTAATATATAATGAAATACATATATACAATACAATAAATATATATATATATATATATAAATAACAACTTCAATGTGCATTCTATATAACGAATATAGATGTAATACGACTACGAATGTAATACGAATGTAATACAAATGTAATACGTATGTAATACAAAAGTTATATAGTATTATTTAATACTATTAAAATATTTACAGAATAGTAAGTTATTTTAATATATATATATATATATATTTTTTTTTTTATAAAAATTGAATATAAAAATAAAGTTTAATATATAATGAAATACAAATACTATGACAAACTTGGTTTCATAATCATAATATATAATTCTAATTATATATATATGGGTCAATGACGTATAAGGATTTTCCACAGGCCAATTTTAAAATACTAAAAATAATAATATCTGTTGCAATTGTTCAAACATTAAGGATGTTGTGTACACCTAAATTCATTTTAAAAATGTAAAACAAGTTCTTAGTAAGTAAAGTGTTTAGAAACCAAGTATTTGCAATTCTTTTGAGTTTTTTTAAATAATGATCTCATTTTTTGTTCTATAAT
>NW_024121319.1:0-22500 GCF_016745375.1 Pimephales promelas | reverse complement strand
TTAAGTGCGACACATTCTGAAACCCTGTTGGCATCAGGTCTCTGGGCAGCCTGACCATGAGTCATGAACAGTCTGTGAATAAAAAGATGCATGATTGTATTATGTATGATCAGTATTCTATAGTTCTGGCACCTTTTTATGGCACCTCTCACTGCATCACTGCATCTCTCACTGCATCTCTCACTGCACCTCTTACAGCACCTCTCACTGCACCTCTCACTGCATCACTGCATCTCTCACTGCATCACTGCACCTCTCACTGCATCACTGCATCTCTCACTGCACCTCTTACAGCATCTCTCACTGCATCTCTCACTGCATCTCTCACTGCACCTCTCACAGCATCTCTCACTGCACCTCTCACTGCATCACTGCATCTCTCACTGCTTCTCTCACTGCATCACTGCATCTCTCACCGCACCTCTCACTGCATCACTGCATCTCTCACTGCATCACTGCATCTCTCACTGCACCTCTCACTGCATCTCCTTGCTCCTGCATCTCTCACTGGGCCTGCTCTTCTGCCTGGGCCCCTTGCTCTTACTCTTTCTCCTCCAGACATTACAGTGTTTGTCTTTTCCTGTTTCCAAAAGCATTACTCTTTACTTTAAAGGCCTCCTTTTACTGTATAAGTGTCAATACAGTTTTTCTCAATTGCTAAAACACTAAAATCCATTGGCTGAACAAAGTTCTCAGTTGCCTGAACTCATTTAGCTAATTGTGAAGTCTGTTGTCAATACTGTAAACAATTTCTCATGGTAAAACACAATTTGCAGATCTCACTTAGACTTTTCAGCAAAACTCTGAACACATTTTCATTCTCAAAACACATTCTGCACTCCAATGCACATATCATCCATACTGGTAAACACAAGTGGCAACAATCAAATACAAATACAAACACATATCATTTGATTGAACACAACCACTCAAAACTGATTCAACCTATTTCAAATGATGTGACACAACCAATATTAGCCAGTTCAGAGAGCAAACTGAACTGAGAGGTTGTTGAAGGTGGAAGGGAGAAAGTCTCAGAATGGATAGAAAAAACAATGTGAGAGGACGAGGACGTATGCGAGGTGGTCGACGAGGAGGAGGAGGGCAAGAAAGAGGAAGAGGAGGAGGAGGAGGGCAAGAAAGAGAAAGAGGAGGAAGAGGAGGGCAAGAAAGAGGAGGAGGAAGAGGAAGAAGAGGAGGAGGAGGGGGGCAAGAAAGAGAAAGAGGAGGGGGGCAAGGGACAATATTGCTTGTGAAGTCGACGAAGTCCTCTGGCATGACCCAGGCCAAAGACAAGAAGCACATTGATCAAATGTTTACTCCTTTCATTTGTGTCCCTTACTTCGTATATATCGTAAACTGTAGTACAGTGCACTGCTGTAGACTATACAATGAAAAAATATGTTTTTTTTATATATAGAATTAAAACTGAATTAAAAAATATAGAGGTAAAACTGTTTTGAGAGCAGTGTTTGATTTTGAACACAGGTAAAAACTGTTTTGAGGCGAAAGTTTCATTTTGCAAGAGGAATCAGAGGTTTTGTAAATAGTGCTTGAAGATAAGGTTTTGTGTTTAATGTTTTTAGAAAATGGAGCAATGTTTCAGAAATTGTGTTTTAGCAATTGAGAAAAACTGTAATAGGAAAAAATAACCCCGCCACTGAATCTAAGCCAGACTGAAAACAGCTGTGGTTGGCCCAATTTACCCAACATAAATAAGCTGTGGGTCAATCATTCAATTGTTTGTTTATTATCAGCTGAGATATATTGTTTTTGAACTGATATCATTGCAGAAGCAGATGTTTTTATACTGTATCTAAGGTTTGGAATATTGTTTTTGCTATTTTGGGATGGTGTGTGTTAACATTTGAAAATACTACGAAAACAATCCATAATTTTGTTGGTATCCACAAGTTTCCTACGCCCCATGAGGCCTTGCGTCAAAAGTGGGCGCAACTTCCGGTTGGAAGTAAACAAAGCACGATTTGACATGCTTGACACTCGTTCATTCAACAGTTGACAGTCATTCAAGTTATAGCGATCCAAACTAGCTAACGATGTGGGAACACAACCTCAACGAAATTACAGTTTTTTCTGATTGCTTAAGCACATTTTTTGTAATTATTGGCTAGTTTTGCAAAACTCTACACACAAATGAGAAAACCTTTCACCCAATTATCAAAACATAGTAGTTCTCTTGCAAAAGCAAACACAGCTAGATTAACTCTTCACACCTTCGTAAAAATTGTGTTTTTGTATCAAACAGTAAACACAAGCCATCATCTACTAAGCACACAATGTGCCAACTACACACTGATGGTATAAATACAAAACACATCTGGCTTTTGCTGTCTCTGTGTACAAATGTCAATTTGAGGTCATACTTTTGTCATAGTGTCATGTAAACATACAAGGATACAAACTTCAAGTATTGGTGTTTATTCACACTCATAAAAACCAAGACAAAGTCAGAACACAAAATAGTAAAAAACAATCAGCCTACATCATGTCGCACCAGGGAAAATATCTCCTTGAATGCCTTATCCAGGCCTGACATGATGCCTGGTCAATATCTCCACATGCCTCCTCCATTGCTTGTAAAAGGGCTACCTGTTGATGAGGATGACGGTCGTACACTTTCCAGAACTCCTCAATGGGATTTACGTAAGAATGGAGAGTATGGAGGGAGGTTGAGTGCCATGAAGAATGTGTGGTGTGTAAACCAGTTGCGGACCAAAGCAGCCCTATGGAAACTAACATTGTCCCATATGATGACATATCGGGTATCCTCTTCAACTCCACATCCTCTACCTCTGCCTCCTTGTCCTCTTCTAGCTCCTTCCTCCAACCTCTTCACCTCCACGTCCTTTTCCTCCAACTTCTTCACCTCCACGTCCTCTCCCTCAGCCTCCTCTGATTCTTACTCTTCTCACTCTTACTGCTCCTTCCATTTTACTCCACACAGACAGCTTACCTGTGACTTATTTATAGTGCTTAGGCTGATTGCAAAGTGAACTAATTTTCTAAAACAGTTTTCACATGTGAAAGTGAGCCAGACAGTTGGCAAAATAGTGTTACAGTTTTTCTCGATTGTTTGCACACATTTTCTGAAAGAATCCTTCATATTCTCAGAACTCTACACACAAATCTAAAAACACTCACACAATTGGCAAAACCCCTCAATTCTCCTGCAAAATGAAACTTTACATTCAAAACAATGTTATTTCTTCTCAAAATGGTATTTTGTTTTCAAATGACACACACAAACCATCATATGAATAGGGGTCAATGACGTATAAGGCCTTTGAGAGGCCCATTTTTAAAATACTTGAAATAATAATATATTTGTCTATTTTCTAAACATGTGGACTGTAGTCTACACATGCATGTGTGTGAAAACTTTAAACAAAGATATTTTAGTGCTTTTAAACTCAAATGAATAGGGCAATGACCTTAAAAAAGTCATTTGGGGCGACCGCAATTTATCTTATAATTAATAGATTTTCTTTGCATAAGTTATATTTTAAGAAGTATCAGTAATTAATTGAACTGTTTAAGAAAGATATAATCATGTGTCCTTTCATTTATTGCAAATGATGTTAAATACATTTTTATCTATAATGGCAATGTCACCCTCATAAAGCAATTACATATTTTTTTTACTCATATAATCCATAAAACTGATTTAAAATGTGTAGATATAGTATCCACTCATTGATGTTATACCAATGAATTATATTTCAACCATAATGGACAGACATTATTTTTTGAATTTACTGCAGAATTGAATATAGTTGGTTACCCCACATGATAAATGGTCGCCCCACATGATGAAAAACAGCAGGCAATTAAGACTATTCAATGATTTTGATAGTTAAAACACATTTAATGGAATTTTATGAAGAATCAGCATATTTAATGAAATTTTATGAAGAATCAGCATATCCATTTTATTTGACACATTTCATAACATTAACAGTTTCCTCACTATTTCATTTGACACAAACCATCATATAAAAATTTTCAATACTAATGCATTAAACGCTTGGACAAAACATTGAACAGCATTTTCCTTTTTCATTTTCATTTCATTAATCACTTAAACATACAATGTTTGCATTTTCATTACTATTTTCATTTAACAGTTGAACGTAGCAGCATTCTGCAGACACATTGAACAGCATTTTCCGCTGCCTGTAGCGAGCAGTCTTTTCTTTGCTTGTTAGTGGGGCCATCTAGAAAAAAAAGTATATTTAAACATACACAGAGTTAGAAAAAGAATTGGAAAAAGTAGAATGAATGCTTAATATCACACATTTCTTTGATAAAAAACATAATAATCAAAAAGAAGTAAGCTTAGTCCTCTGAAGGGAAATTATTGAAATTTAGAAAAAATATGTGGTGAAATGTAAAAAGTTATTTAAAACAACTAAATGCATATAATGAATGTAAACATTTGCATACAGAAACTACAAATACATGATATGTGTTTTCTATTATTTAAGCAATCAGTGGCGGTCGCCCCACATGATGCTCGGTCGCCCCAGATGATATTTTCAAGTTTAATCAAGTATAACAGGCTAATGCTTAGCTATAGAGCCCAAGTTAGCTTCTTCTCACCACATATCACTGACAAATTTACAATTTACAAATTTAAAAATAAAGATTTGCGTATAAAACTTATAATTTACAGTTTTAGGTTGGTCGCCCCACATGATATCAAAATGTGACGTATACACTGCAGCAGTTTTAAAGAGGATTTGTTTGTAAAAAATGAGAGTGACAACTCACCTGCTAGTTGTCTCTGTGGGACCCTCACCATGAGGCTGGCTGATGCAACATCCTCTTTGAGATGATTATCAGAATATAAGTCCCTTATTTGTATTTTCTTGATGGTCGCCCCAGATGATATTTCAGATAATGAACATCTTCGGACAAGATTTGTTTGTTTATTATGATTGAAATGTGTGTACAAATGTTTCATAACTTTGTCAATCAATGGAAAACAAGTTTAAAATTATGCCAAATAGGGTAAGGATTATATTTAAATTATTTTAGTTTGATTTAAAACCAGTTATCCAAACAGAAGTCAAGGCCGGACGGTCGCCCCACATGATGTTTTCACACTTCAGGTGGCAGAAAATGCCAATAAACCAATTGTTTTTAAAGAAATAAGAGTGGGCATATGTATAAGGGAGGTGGTAGACATACATGTTATAATTTTATTAATTTTAATGTTTATTAATTGGTAAAAAGTTCAGTCGGACAGAAAAAGCAAGCGTCACGTCATTGACCCATAGACATTTATAAGAACCAGTTGAACACTGATGTGCTCAATGTAAATCACTATGATCAATGGAAAACACTTTCTTCTCCATTCATCATAATGACTTGGGCCTTTTTTGTTCAGTGTTACACTTACTACAGACATTACATACATAGGTGTGTGTTGTAAAATATTTGAGAATATTGTTTTTATACCCAGAACATACAAATACACGGTAACAAATATATTTTATTTTTCCCACAAAATCAATGGGAGATAGATCCCACATTTTGTACACCCCAACCAACACAAAGTCGCACATACAGTGGTCTACATACAAAACAACAGAATTTTATGCTGTTACAGTAAAAAAGGAAATAAAAAAATATCTATGCTGCATTCTCTCTTTGGTTTTGGTATTTTATGCTAAAGCTCTGATTGCTAATTGTAAAACTGTGTGACGGGTGTTTGCCCTTGTGACGAGTCAGTGTGAATATTTGAATGGCAGTGTGTTCCTCGTGAAGACAAGAGATTTTCTGCATGAAAATTGTGCCAAATGCAGAGAATTGTGTGTAGTGTTTTGAAAAACGTGTGTTTTGGAACTGCAATTCGAGTGTAAAGCAGGAATTGTGCTTGTAGTTCAGCAGAATTGGTTCAGGGGGTTGGTCAATGAGTTACATGTGGTCATTGTGTCTCAAGTACCAGAAAATGTGTGTAAACAATCGAGAAAAACTGTAATGATAGCCATACATATATTTAATTTTGCTAGGAGTGTGTTGGAAATTTGGTAATTGAGTGTAAGCAGTGAGTTGTGTTTAAAGTTCTGCAAAAAAGAGTGTTGAGCAGTTTTTGTGCTTTTAGTTTTGCAAACTCAGTGAGTGGTTTTGCTATACGTATTAATAGTTTTAGAAATTGTGCTACAAGAATCACGATTAGCGCTTAAGCATTCAGAAAAAACTGTAAAAAAGGTGAAATAACAGTACCTTTACCCTCCACAGTAGTTGATTGGGAGTATTATAATAACATTATTAATAATCAATACTCATCAAGGCATGGTGACAAACAGTTGTGCGAGCTGACAAACAATTAAAATAAAAAATACACACTTAGTCATTGTGCTTTGGAGTTTATTCAAAATTATAAATGAATGTGCTGCTTGAATACATTAACTGGCACATTTGGTATTCTGTCAACACAGGCTTTGATCCTGAGTTTAGGTGTAACATAGAGAACAGCCAAACACATGCTGATAAAAGTTTATAGAATATTAAGAATTTATGTACACAGGAAGATTCGTCTTCTTTTGGGAGGTGATGGAAACTACAGTCGTTGGCAGGAACACTTTGATTTCGTTTTCAGCTTATGTTCAAAACAATCACGTTTAAGCCACTGAACTAGTTTAGTCCGGCTATACATACAACCGCGAACAGCACATGTTGTCCCTGAGCTCCGTAACGGCATCTCTCATAAAGATTTGCGTCTTTAAATAGTAAAATAATTCTCCGAAAAACAGCTAGCCTCTTCGCTAACTAACACACAAAATACCATTGGAATGCTACTTCCGCCGCCTCACCGGAAGTTTCACCCACTTTATTTTTTACAGGAGCGCCCCTCGGAAACTTGTGGATAGCTTGTCTGTTAAGAAAATGTAAGCATTGTGGAAATGTGTTCACTGACTGCATATTGTGTGAAAACAACATGAAATGTGTGAATGGTATGGCCACAAAAGATCAATGTTGTGCTAATTGTGTTTAGAGTTTTGAAAATGTGACAACTGTTTGGACAAATGCTTGTTAGCGACTGAAAAAAACTGTAAATTACACAGGGAGCATTCAACAAGACTCAAATTTAACAATTTAACTCACCTCTCAGCTGCTTGCTGACCAGGGGCTGAGCCACTACGCTTCCGAGAAGCTCTCCAAGGACCTGCCAAGATCTTTCTCTTGCACTTAAGGGAATACTTGGAGGGGGACTGATCAATGGGATGCAAATTCTGATACAACGCAAGATCTCTGCTATCTCGTTGGTTGATAAACCAGTGATCGTGCGGTTGAGACTGACGAGGTACCCTGCCAGGTTATCCACTGCCTCCCATCCAGGAACACCCCTTGAATCACTTCTACTGTCCTGAAAATGGAAACAAAAACAGAATCGTGCATTATGAAATCATTTATTAACAGCTCTTTGATAAACCATTCTTCACAAATTACAAGCACCAAGTATTACAAACTTTACCGGAGCTGGTGTGCTCGGCCCAGCACAGGAAATGTCTATCAGGAGGACTGTACACGGTTTCCTAGATTATTTAAAACATTTTTAAAAGAAGAATAAACTTCAGTTACAAAACTGACAATTCAAAGTTTATGCTAAACAACAACAACAACAAAAAGGTTTAGCTTTAGTTTTATCTAAAAAAGTTTTATCATTAGTTTTTCTTTCAGTCGCTAACAAGAGTTTGTCCAATCAGTTGTAACATGGATATTTTGTTCACTGTAAGCAATACTGTAAAACATTTTCTGTTCTATCATGTGAACATTACTGTATCCAGTCTAGAAATTTAGTGTAAAAATGGTGGATTGCATATTTTTCATGCAAATACCTGTAAAACGGAAACATCAAAGTCTATGCAGTTTTTGTAATGTCAACAATAGCCAGTATTTTGAAACCTGGGGCCCGTTTCAATAAGGAGGTTCAACCAACTCTGAGTTAAAGCTTGAACTCAGAGTTGACTTACCCTGAGATGGGAAACTCCGAGTTTTCGGTTACAGAACAGCTGAAATGAGTTAGTTCAATCAACTCTGAGTTGACTGACTCTGAGTTAAGCGCGTGCACCACAGCTATAAAAAGCCATTATCAATGGAGCGCAGATATTACGAGTCACCATGGCAACAGCGCCAGACAAAAAGAGGTGTTGGGTATAATTAATTACCAAGTAATCTAAATATTGTAATTTAATTAAAGGGATTACTCTTAATTCTTCTTTAATTTAAAATAAAATAAAATATGATGCAATTACATTAAATAGGCTACTGCATAAACTATAGACCAATTCAGTATAAAAAAATAGTGGATTTAGCATACATTTTTAAAAGGTATATTTTTATATAACCTTCTCCCTCTACACACTTTGATCAATTCAAGAATAATTCATGCAATTGTATATTGTTAATTTGAAAGCATTAAAAGTGCAATTTCTTGTCTCTCCTCCTTGTATTATTCAAGTGGTTGAGGTTGATATAGGATTTAGTAATATTTAGACCAATACTTTCTAGAGATAGTAATTATTACATTAATCTAACTACACCGTTGAAGATGTCATTTGTTGTTAATAATTCATAACTATTTTAGAGTAACTGTTAAAATATCAGAGGTGAAACTGGAAGAATGTTATTCAACCTAAAGTAGTCTACTATTACTTTGATACATTTTTACTTAAGTAAAAGTAAAAATACCAGTCTAAAAAATCTACTCAAGTAAAAAGTAGTTAATTTAAAACATGAGTAAAAGTTGCTGAGTAACTTGTTTAACAGCGGGGGTGGGGTGGGGGACTCCCCCATGTGGGGTTGTAAGAGTTTCACAGTATGAGAACCGTCTCAGAAAATATCACGGTTTATGGTATTAAACAATTGTTAAATATATAAACTGCATTATTAAATTACAGTTATTATTTTCATCAGTTAAAATGACAGTTAAATAAATTAAACATTTGTTCAATAAAACATAATATCAACTAACTTCAATAATTGATTATGATTATGATTGACATCTTATTTTTTATAATGAATAACTTATTAAATTTTATTACAATTTTTTCAATGATTTAATAGAAATATATTATCAAAAACAGTGGTAATCAAATAAAAGTTTAGCAAATGTTTTAATCCTTTTATTTTTTGGCAAAGTGCTGCAAAACAGATTTAGTCAATAGGCCTTTATCACATTTCTTGGTTTGAAACATTCGAAATCGCCAAGCAGTGTACTCGCACTTCCGGTGGTTACTTAGTTACCAGATAAACTATGGCTGCCTCCTCTCGCCGGTGCTATTGCAGTGTACCGGGTTGTTCAACATCAAAACAAAGACAGCCATACCTTAGCTTCCATGACTTCCCAAAAGACGAACACCTCCGCAAGGCTTGGGTGAGATTGATAAGGAGGGACGAAGGTCCTTTGTTCCATATAAGTCGGGGTAGTACGTTTGTATGCAGCTTGCACTTTGACGAGGAAAGCATTTACGTCTCGAAAAGTGGGCGGAGGAGACTAAAATCCGGTACTACACCAAGTCGATTTTCGTGGAACAGCTGGGGGGAGACTCGTGTGCTTCGCCAGTCAGTTTTCGATCGGGTTAATGCGCGTTTTGAAGTAACGTTAATTGAAGAGTCACAGAATAGCGACTCTGCTATAGACGAATCCGGCGAAACTACCGGAAGTAAGCGGGCGCCATTACTGAGCTGTTGCTGGGTAGCGTTGCGCCATTGCCTCCTATTGTTTTAGTTGCAACTTGCGTCCACTGGAATAAACAGCTCGCGATTTACGACTGTCACTAACGTTACAACGTTAGCCCTTGTGTAATGTCGAGTGGGTAAACAGTTTCCGTTATAAATTGTTTCAATGGTGGCAGTAAAATTTCAATTTTGAAGAGAAAAAATTGTGAATACCCCGGGTCGACTGCCCCTGTCTGGTGTCGTACGGTTTACACAGATTTCCTGGGCGAGTACAAGACGCGGACATTCGCGTATAATAACAATTATTTAATGACATACGTAAAAAATATAATAAATGTGTGATATAGTGATCAGCAAAATCTCCTCTCTTGTTATTTTTTCTATTCAATATGGTCATTAAATGGCTTTCCTGAGCTGAATGTAACGTTATGTGACACAATTGTTCTCCTGCTGTTATATTGACCTCTTTCCATGGTTTAAAAACAGTAGTTGGTCGATATTATGTATACTTTCTAGCTGTAACGTTACCTTACCCATGCCCGTTGCAATGTAAAAATTAGATAAATAATGCACACAAATGAAAAACATGAAATTGTTTATTTGATTTCATTTATTTATTGTTGCCAAATGGACAGATCTTTTTTTAGTTTCCTCGGTAGCAAACGTTAGCCTAGCTTGCTTGCCAAGCTATTTTCATAAATAATCTGTAAGATCGTTTGTACCTTCATCTGTGACTGGAGGCCAATGTCTAACATCATCAACCCAACAAGTCTGCCTGGCTGTAGCTGTCATCAAGGGTGCGTTATCACCTTATCTCCGAGGTTTGTTTACATACCGGTGCATATGTCTATGCCGGTGTAACAGCTCAGTAATGGCGTCGCCACAAGATGGCAGCCTACACAAGAACGCTCGTCGGATTCGTCTATAGAGAACGCGGATGAACAGCCCACAGTCGCGGAGGATCAACAACCCGCGGCCGCCAGTGATCACAATTACTCCCGCGACTCCGCAGGTGGACTAGATGCTGATGCTGCTGCCGAAACCATCAGGCAACTGGAGGCACCACATCGTCTTGGCCAACTTTTGGGAGATTCGAGAGAGAAGTAGTCCAGCGATAACAGGCAGCCATTTCGAACGCAATAACCGGAAGACGCAGTACACTGCTTCAGCTATTTTTGACGGTTACTTCCGGCGTTCTATTTTGATGCGATAAAGGCCTATTAAACCATGGACAAACAATATATATATATATATATATATATATATATATTCCTTAAAGAATGTGTAAATACATTTTAGTATTATTGTTGGTGTTTAAACAGCACTTCCTCTTTTAAAAAGGGGAGGAGACCGCAAGAAACTCTGGGTTTACTGAAGAAAACCTGCTCCCGACCAGGTTAGGTTCACAGAGTAAGTTACCATGGTAACTGACTCTGAGTATAAGTTACCTCTCTTTCAGAAACGGGCTTGACTTACTCTGCTTTCTCGGGTTTGATATACCCCCCTTTCTGTAACGGAAAACCCAGAGTTTCCCTCATTTCAGGGTTAACATACTCAGAGTTTTCACTTAACCTCCTTTCTGAAACAGGCCCCTGGTGTACTTTGATTGACTGCATGTACCTTGTGAAGCGAAAACAAGCGTTATTCGTTGACAGAATCATTTCAGTTTGAGTAAGATTTCTAGTGTTTTGGTAAAGTTAGATGTGTTCTATTTTGAAATATAGTTAGTGTATATTTAACAAAATGTGTTTTTGAGAAGAAAATTATCCATTCGGCCAATTGTGTTTTGTAGGTGTGAGTCTGTGTTAAGAGTTTAATAAAAGTATCAGAAGTATGGGTAAGCAGTGCACTTGTTAGTGATTAAAAAAGCTCTAATTAAAAAAAGTATAAATCATGAAGCAACTCATTAGTTGCTACTAAAAACTAACATTTCTATGCAATTTTAATTTAAAATGATCAAGAAAATTGACATTACCAGAGGTGAGATCAATGAATCACCATGACTGCTGGAAATTCCAAGGGTGGGTGTGTCTAAATCAATGTCTGCTGCATCACATATTGTGACATCCAGACACTCATCCTCCTGAACTTCAACCTGCAACTCTGGCAAGGGGATTTCACGTTGCTCCAGTGGAGAAAGCAGGTCTCCTCTGTTAGACTGGGCCAGCAAATACTCCACAGCTATACGTTCATCTGCCATAAAAATTCAATAAACATATTGAAAAAAAGAGCTATATATCAGGCTAAAGCAGAAAAGCATGTGATGAAACTAGTGTTGCTAACAAATAATACATTTTTGGATTAACACATGACAAATGCAATTAAATAAAAGCCAAAATCACAAAGGAATTTCACAAACTGACACATCTTATAACTACAAATGGGCACCTTTATAGCAATCATCAGTCATGCAAACATGGAATCACTATTGCAATAGAGGGTACAGTGTTGAATATTACCGGTGGGTCTCCCAGGAGGTTTGAATTCTGGCAGGAGTGGACATCCAAGGACTTTGTTGCTGAGGACATTCATCTGGGACATTAAACGTACATTATACATTTTTGTTTGTGATGTACCACTCATGTCCACAGCTTGATGAGCTCGGTTGATGTTCCACCTAGATGCCCCCTCAAGCATGTACATCTGTGTATGAAGTGCATTACATCTCCACCCTGAAAAACAACGTTTCACATGATTAAAACACTATTATATAACCCCAACTTTTGGATCCAATAGACCTTATTCAGAGCAGCACCATGACAGGTGTGAAAGTGAGGCTGTGAAAGATACCGTGTTTCCAATGGCATCCGCTGTAAAAAGCTGAATAAAGCGGCTAGATTACTTAAAATTTTCCACAGCTTACATTGTCGGGAGTTTTTTTTTGTCAACTGACATTTCTTGGAAAGATATTTTTCCAGTGTTTCATGAGCAGAACAATCCGAAAACACATTAAATAACAGTACAGCCCATTGAAGAGATGCAAGTCTATCCCTCACAGCCTCGCTTTCATTCTCATTAAAACACAAAGATGGCGCTGCCGTGAATAAGGCGTTTCCAACACTATTTAAATATACACATGGTATTGTCTTATAATTTAAATTTACCTGGAATAAAAGTGCACTGGTGGCGATGGAAGCTTTCCAGGGAGGAGGACCCTCTGCCACACCTCAGCACATCCAGAACCTTGTCACCCTTCTGTAAACCGGAGCCCAGTTTTGTGTACAGCTGAACACCGGGTGGATCTTGGATGCAAGGTAAGTGTTTCTGCTGTACCTCCCACACGTGTGACATGCTCTCTGGATTGATGAGGCGCAAACCAGTGGTGTCGGTCAGTTCCCACATGGAGTCCAGCAGTCCTTGGATCAGGTCACAAGTTTCTTGAACTCCACGTGTCCTCCTCCTGCAGTGCTTGGCCAGCTCGTTGGAGGTGATGCTCGACAGGATTTGGGCCTCTGTTGGAATATGACCCCTATTTTTTTTTTAAAGAATGGTCTTTTTCGCCTCTTTAAGGCGAGAGATGTCCTCCTTGTCCCATTCAAACACACAGCTGGACAACTTTGAGCAGAAAGTGCCATACAATGGATGGTGCTCCGTTGTAAGGCCAGCTGTGAACCGCCGCATGAAGTGGAAAACATCGAGTCGCACAGTGATCTTCCATGGGCGAAACCAGGTCAGAACTGGAGTCACACCTACACCAGGGAGAAACAATGCGTGTATTTTTTGCGAATTTTTAGTGATTTGCATCATTAAACAAATATAATAATGCTGTTTTACATAAGCTTTTGTTTACTTGATTGCAAACACTGAACCAAGGTTCTCACAGTAAATTGCTACTGTAAATAGAAATTAAGAAATTTATAACCATTGTGTATATATTAGGGGTGTGCAAAGCAGCCGGTATTTGTATGTGAGTAACGCCACGCCCCCTTGTCGGGTTCTGATGTGTAATGACGTAGGGCTAGCCCATTTGGTTGCACATAAGAGGCACCCGCGCCATTGGATATGCAGTTGCCACAGCATATACATTACTCTTGTAAATAGTTCTTACAATTCTCTTTATGAGTGTTCTTAAAAAATATGAACAAACACATAGAAAAAGCATGTAAAGTCTCTGTCCAATAATAGTTGGAACCGTGCAGATCTGTGATTTATTCTCATTCAGAAAAATGCCTGAAATTGTTGCTAATATGAATTAGAAATGCATAGATGCAAACACATTCATATTAGGTAAAGATTTAATGTAACAAACCTGTCTCGCTGCAGCAGTCCCTGTCAACGTAGATCACAGCTGGTGTGACGGTCTTGCCTGGGCGGTCTTTCTGCTGGGTGGAGCTGCACAATGGAGATATAAATGTGGAAATAGGGGTTTCACTTTATGGAGAAAGAATCAGTTCCACAGCGTGTCTCATTATCTCTGCTCTGTTTATTTAAACAGTGCTCTTTCTTTTCTAATCTTTGCGTTGTGCTCGTATAGTGAGACAATTTTTCAGACTGACAATAGGACATTTCCAGTCAATTAATCACAAATCAACTCAATGAAATGATGAACATATCAATTAAAATAAATGTAAAGAGAAACATTCCCACCTAGTGGCGAATATACAGAATACTACATGAATAAAACAATTAATCCATTAAATGAAGTTTTGTTAATAACTAAGTTCGGGAGGAGCACGTTCAGATAATTAACACGAGTGGACGGCAATCAGCAATCAGCAACCAATGATAAGAGGGTATATATAGACTCAGCAGTCTTACCTCGATCCATTGGCAGTTTGCAGCATTTGGCCATGTCCGAATCTAGCTCTTCCTGTTTTCGATAGAATCTTTCGTCCTTCAGAATTAGGAATCTTTTCCGCAACCCGGTATCATTTCATGGGCGTCAGGCCAAACAAACGGGTCATCGCCACCCCGGGCGAAACATCCGCAATCTACTTCCGCGGTATCTTTAAACTGGACCATTCAATAATTCCTGCCATAGAGATATGGACAAGGCAATGCTGCCATCTTAACGCAAAGGAATGGACATTCCTCCAGCGTCGGCCGTCGCAACAGGCAGTAAGTAAGTTAAGCCACGCTGCAGATCCAGTCCCGGCTGATCCACACTCTCAAACATCTGCCGGGTCAACTTTGGAGTGCTTAGCTGAAAACTTTCGCGTCCCTGATTGAACTTCGCATCGCTTCAATCGTTGAATGTCGAGCATTTACGCTATCCGGATACTAATCGTGATCGATATAAATAGTTTCTGTACAATGATTTGCGTTCCTTAAACGCGATGCTTCTTTATGGCGTAAACTCACATGTAAACAGTAGGGCTGGGAATCGATTCTAAAAGAATTGATTCCTCGATCCCAAAAAGAATCGATTCCTCGATCCGAGGCGTTAGGAATATAGAGTCGATTCCAAAGCTTGGTTAGCTCCATTAACAGGAATCGACTCCTCTTTTAAGAATTCAGAAGTTCAGACCAATTCTAACCCGCAGCTTCACCATTTGGTTTACTAATCCAGAACGAACAAATCGGCAGGGAACGACCCTTAGAAATGACAAATAAATAAATGAGAAACAACGGAGCTTTTACACTAGGCTTGTTACGGTGAAATGCCATATATGGTTTGTATCCTGTGTTTGCAGCGGTCCGAGCGCGTTTGTCCCCGACGCCCCCCGCAGCGTGGGTCCGGTTCCACACCCAATTTAATTCTATCGAACCTTGGTTCGTTCGCGTGCATCTTATGTCATTGCAAACGTGCACGGCGCTCGATGGAAAGCAGAACGTGGGTAAATATTGTGTTTACTTATTTATTTTTAGTAAAATTGCTTCTATTATGCGCAGTTAAGTGAACAATACAGGTTTATTGTACGTGTGTCACATAAGGTGGTTTTCTGCTGCTTGCAAACGGACCCTTAAGAATACAGTGGATTTACAAATATGTTGCTCTGATTCCACGTACAATGCTCGAATACACTGCAGGCTCACTCTCGCTCGTATCCAGGGTAATTCCTCAACACTATCATCCCTTACTTATTTAACTGAATACATCACAATAAGCTAAAACACATGCACAGGATACCTTATTTCCTGAACAAGGGCGCACCCGAGTCCGTGCTGGGTAGTCAGTACCACCACCTCCTCCAGGTAGTCTCGGGTCCGGTACCCCAGTGCGCACCCGGGTCCCATAATGGCGTTCACATTAGCGATTTTTCATGCGAACCATGCCCCGTTACGGACTTAACTGCCAGGGTGAAAGTTCCCCAATCTTAATAAAGATGTGCATAATCCTGCAAAGATTTAATCTCCCCTCTTTTTCGCATCTTTGTTTGCGCTCAAGAAGACGATAATTGGCCAGCCAGGCCCCAATCTACTTCCCGCTTTTGCTCGGCTTCACACCACAGCTCATTTGCACAGGTACGTTTCTCCACTGCCCAGCAGTGACGTCTACTCTGCTCCCACTGAAGCTCTGTTTCTCCGGCTAATTTTCTATACTGCCCCAGCAGTGACGTCTCCTCTGCTCCCACTGAAGCTCTGTTTCTCTGGCTAATTTTCTCCACCGCCCCAGCAGTGACGTCTCCTCTGCTCCCACAGGAGCTCTGTTTCTCTGACTAATTTTTCTACTCTGCCCCACCAGTGATGTCTACTCTGCTCCCACAGGAGCTCCGTTTCTCTGGCTAATCTTTTCTACTCTGCCCCAGCAGTGACGTCTACTCTGCTCCCACAGGAGCCGTGTTTCTTTCGGCTAATTTTTCTACTCTGCCCCAGCAGTGATGTCTCATCTGCTCCCACTGAAGCTCTGTTTCTCCGGCTAATTTTCTATACTGCCCCAGCAGTGACGTCTCCTCTGCTCCCACTGGAGCTCTGTTTCTCTGGCTAATTTTCTATACTGCCCCAGCAGTGACGTCTCCTCTGCTCCCACAGGAGCTCTGTTTCTCTGACTAATTTTTCTACTCTGCCCCAGCATTGATGTCTACTCTGCTCCCACAGGAGCTCCGTTTCTCTGGCCAATCTTTTATACTCTGCCCCAGCAGTGACGTCTACTCTGCTCCCACAGGAGCCGTGTTTCTTTCAGCTAATTTTCTACTCTGCCCCAGCAGTGATGTCTCATCTGCTCCCACTGAAGCTCTGTTTCTCTGGCTAATTTTTCTACTCTGCCCCAGCAGTGACGTCTCCTCTGCTCCTACAGGAGCTCTGTTTCTCTGAATAATTCTCATATGAGCTCTGTTTCTCTGGCTATTTTTCTACACTGACACAGCAGTGATGTCTACTCTGCTCCCACTGTAGCTCTCTTACTCTGGCTTATTTTCTACACTGCTATAACAGTGACGTCCCCTCTGCTCCCACTGGAGCTCTGTTTCTCTGGCTAACTTTCTACACTGCCACAGCAGTGTCGTCTCCTCTGCTCCATCTGAAACTCTTTTCTCTGGCTATTTTTCTTCACCGTCACAGCAATGATGTCTACTCTGCTCCCACAGGAGCTCCGTTTCTCTGGCTAATTTACTACACCGCCACAGCAGTGACGTCTCCTCTGCTCCCACAGATGCTCTGTTTCTCTGGATAATTTTCTACACTGCTCAAGCAGTGACGTCTTCTCTGCTCCTGCAGGAGCTCTGTTCCTCTGGCTTATTTTCTACACTGCTATAACAATGATGTTTTCTCTCCAGTACATCACCATTTAGAATTATTATTCCTGCTAAAACCCTTAATTGATTATTTCCTCTGTCCAGCAAGCTTGGTCTCCAAGCTAACGTCGCAAGCATCAAAAGTTATCCTCCAAGCGGTATCTCCCAGGACCCTTCAATCCTATATTACCGCTTGGAGGTAACATAAAGAAAGGAAACGATAAAAAATGTCTCTTATAACTTGCCTTCCCCCGATTTTTCTCTTTCCAATCATATCTTTTATCTCCTATTAAAGGTTATTTGAGTGGCAATCCAGTTTTGCCCATAAACTGTCGTACGGCACTACTTCTGTGGAGTTAAACAATTCACAAACCCTGATTTAAGGGATCCAAAGATCCCAGCCCACCCGCCCCTGACTCCGGACACCCCATAACACTGGAAATTCTCATTAAATGTATTCGGCTTTCCGCATAAGCTACCAGCCCTTCAGTTCCACTCACACACTCAATGCCACGTTTAAATTACCCTTTTTCGTTTTTCTTAGACACTCAAAAAACCGCCATCACTTTATGAGCAGAGTGAGTGCTTTCCCAGAGGAGCCCTTACATTTTTCTCCTTCATCCAGCGAGCAGTTGGTCTCACAGCGGATGCAGTGTGAGAAAAATATCCTGGGCAAGCACTCAATTTTTCCACTTTTCAGTTTTCCTTCTTCCATCCAGCGAGCATCGGTCTCACAGCGGATGGAGTGAGAGCTTTCCCAGTAGAGCACTTATATTTTCTCTTTCATCCAGCGAGCAGTTGGTCTCACAGCGGACGGATATGAGAAAATTTCCTGGGCAAACACTCATTTTCCCCTCTTGTCAGGTTTCCTCTTTCCGTCCAGCGAGCATTAGTCTCACAGCGGACGGAGTGAGAGCTTTCCCAGTAGAGCACTTAAAATTTTCTCTTTCATCCAGCGAGCAGCTGGTCTCACAGCGGATGGAATACGAGAAATCTCCTGGGCAAACACTCATTTTTCCCCTCTTGTCAGGTTTCCTCTTTCCGTCCAGCGAGCATTGGTCTCACAGCGGACGGAGTGAGAGCTTTCCCAGTAGAGCACTTAAATTTTCTCTCTTTTCATCCGGTGAGCATTCGGTCTCACCGTGGACGAGAATACGAGAAAATCTCCTGGATAAGCACTCATTTTCCTTTTTCAGGTTTCCTCTTTCCGTCCAGCGAGCATTGGTCTCACATCGGACGGAGCGAGAAAGTTCCAGGTAGAGCACTCACGTTTTCTCTTTCATTTCAGCGAATATTTGGTCTTACAGTGGATGCAGCGCGAAAAACCTCCTGGACAAGTATACAACAACCACACCTTGTTCGCAGTCAACAAGGGCCATCAGTCCAGGCAGTGAGCCAACATCACGGGCCTCCCTGACCAAGCATCCAGGCCCCTTCTCGAGATGCCAGCCTGCCATTTCTTGGCACTCTTGGGGGGTCTTTAGTCCGGCGGCTGTCCTCTGCTCTTTAGCCTTTTGGGGGGAGTACTCTGGGTTCGGGCAGAATTCCGAGCACGGAGCCCTCCCTCCGGACAGCACGCCAAATACGCATTGAATCTTACTCACTCAAAATTATATGTAAGTGTGAACTCGTGAAATGAAGTTTTGTTAATAACTAAGTTCGGGAGGAGCACGTTCAGATAATTAACACGAGTGGACGGCAATCAGCAACCAATGATAAGAGGGTATATATAGACTCAGCAGTCTTACCTCGATCCATTGGCAGTTTGCAGCATCCCTCCTCCACCCCTTCTCCACACTCCTAGTCCTGCACACTCCTCTTTCTAAAAAATCACTTGCATACGGGGGGAGTACTCTGGGTTCGGGCAGAATTCCGAGCACGGAGCCCTCCCTCCGGACAGCACGCCAAATACGCATTGAATCTTACTCACTCAAAATTATATGTAAGTGTGAACTCGTGAAACATATTATAACAACATATTTTATACACATTACCTGCACAATGGAGATATAAATGTGGAAATAGGGGTTTCACTTTATGGAGAAAGAATCAGTTCTACATAAAACACAAGACAATGCACAGATTAATTACGATTGTGCCACGCATTACAAAGTCAAAATAACTCGATATAAAATGACACACTCGACGCCAAACACATATCAAAAGTTACCAAACAAGTTCATTGCAAGATCGATTCACATTGAAGTAGTTTTTTTATGCGTTTTGGACACTTTTAACTGATAATTCTCCGACTGCTCGAAAAGTGCAACTTACCCACAGCGTGTCTCATTATCTCTGCTGTGGGCGGTCCCTATTCCGTACACTAAATGCCATCACGCATCAGCCAGATGGCGCTGTCCCCATTTATGCAGAAATTTAACATTTTACACTCCGTTACATGCACCCCCCTTAAATTATGCTAAACTGGGGAAGCGCCTGAACAATAGAATACAATACAAGAACCAGAAAAAGAGAAACGATGTGAACCTCCTTGACACATTGCAGCGTACAGATCAATTACAAAATTCCTCCAAAGGAGGTATGCAAGTATGGACTGGTACCAAAATCCAGACTTAACATAGACTAAAGAGATGCCCTAAACACCTTTCTTCACACG
Source organism: Pimephales promelas (assembly GCF_016745375.1). The sequence continues at coordinate 2,562 of NW_024121319.1, read as the reverse complement.
CACAAGTCAAGGATTTAAATGATTTCTTAAGAGAGAAAAAAAAATATCCACTCAAAACAAAGTCCGACTCATAAGTTACCCATGAAAAAGGCTTTTCACAACATCAAAAAGAGAAATCACTGGGGATGATGAATCATGCACAAACTGACTATTCATCTCGTAGATCAATCTTTGTGGAGGTTTAATGGTCCTACCGGCCCTAGTACGGACTGTGCCTGTATGAGAGTGTTTTGGTTGATTGCAAATTACAGGGTGAACTGTATCCTGAACAGGGCTATTGACTACATGTGAAGGTGGAAAAACTGGCGTTGTCAAGGAGTGCTGAGAGGAACACTGATCTAACTCATCGTCAGTAGGTGGACCTTCTAACAAATGTGGAACGTCACAGTCCACTTCAATGTGTACAGAGCGGTTACAGATATCAGAGTCTGCCTTTGAATTGGAATTCTGTACATCCAAAGAACACTGAACTCTGGACAAAGCAACTGAGTCACTGTCATTATCAGGGCAATCGTGCTGATCAGACTGCATAACCCATTGAGCCGTTCTTGCATCACTCTCAGGAAGATCAGGTAAGTTTGCAGTCGAATCACTTGAATGTGACTTAGATGGTAAATCGACCCCATCTTTGTACAGAAAGTTAACAGGGAGTAAGAGATTACGATGCACAATCTTTTCTCTTCCTGTTTCAGTGTCTTTTATCCGATAGACATTAATGGGCGATCTCACTGACATCACTTCGTAGAGGTTGGACTCCCATTTGTCTGCAATTTTCCGTTTTCCACGCTCACCGCGATTTGCCAGAAGAACTCTGTCGCCCATGGTCAAAGGTGATCCCCTAACTTTGCGATTGTAGATCCTTGCATGACGGGTTTTGCTCAGTGAACTGTGCTTCTGTGCAATTTTTGCAGCTTCACCAAGGTCACATTTAAGCTTGGATACGAAATCTGAATACTTAACAACAGCATCATCCCTCAGAACATTTTGGAACATCACATCAATTGGAAGACGCGGAACTCTCCCGAACATCAGATAGAAAGGCGCAAAGCCTGTGGTCTCGGTGAACAGTGCAGTTATAACAGAATGTCAACATCTGCAAAGACTGTGGCCACTTGGCTTTGGACTGGGGAGGTAAGGCTCTTATCATGTTCCCTAAAGTTCTGTTGAAGCGTTCAGTGATCCCGTTTCCCATTGGGTGGTAAGGAGTGGTGTGTGATTTATTGACACCCGCCATCTTCAGCAACTCCTTCATCAGTTTGCTCTCAAAACTTGGACCTTGATCTGAATGCACACGCCTAGGGAATCCATAAATGCAGAAGAGACCATTCCATAAATGATGGGCAACCTGCTTTGCAGACTGGTTCTTACAGGGAAAGGCGTAGGCTAATTTTGTGAAATGGTCCGTTGCTACCAGGACATCCACACTCTTTTCACCCTGCTCTGCTGTCCAAAAATCAATGCAGATGAGTTCCATCGGCTCAGTGGTGCATATGTTCTCAAGGGGAGCACGATCTTTCGGTTCAGGTGTCTTGCCAACAATACATCGCATGCAGTTCCTCACATAATTCACTACGTCGCGTTCCATACCCGTCCAAAAGAAACCGTTGTCTGGCCAATGAGAGAGTTCTGGAGCGCCCCTGATGACCAGCCACATCATGCAGACCATGAAGAACCTGTTGTTTTAAAGCATCTGGGACAACGAATAGATACAACTTCTTGTTCATTTGATTGTCTCTTTTTACTTTAAAAAGCATTCCATCTCTGATGATAAGTTTAGTCCAATGCTTAAGAAGCCGCAGGACAGAACGAGGCTCACTAGCACGTTCACACTTATCAGGACGTCTGTGTCTCTGAACATAAAAGAGTGCTCTACTCACAGCGGTGTCCTGTTCTTGTGCGGCTGAAAGTGTGCTCACGTTGAGTGCAGGAGTCTGGTCCACATCGAGGAATTGCTGGATGGATTCCACACCCATGAATTGTCCTACACCACCAGGAGAATGAGCGTCAAAAACTGCAGCTACATCCTGCGAGCTCAAAGCATTAGCAGACATCTGATATCTACTGCCAACTTCAGCAGCACTAGAGGAATCACCAGCAGGATTCAGTACTTGACAGTTGGTGGTAAGTCGGAAGGAATCTTGGACGACTTGATCTACAACTCCATCAACCTGGTTGAGCAAAGACTGGTATGGTTCAGTCACGAGTCGATGACTCACACTGGATTGGACAAAAGGTTCCCTGCTCAACGCGTCTGCAACTATGTTTTTAGAACCGGGGTACATATTTCAGGTCGAAGCTGAAGGAGGCTAGCTTAGCAACCCAGCGTTGCTCGCAAGCATCGAGTCTGGGCTTGGTGAGTATGTAGGTGAGGGGATTATTATCCGTCCAAGCTGTAAAATGACGGCCCTTCAACCAATAATGGAACTTGTCGCATATCGCCCACTTAAGTGCGAGGAACTCTAGCCTGTGAGCTGGGTAATTCATCTGAGAACGTGACAGTGTCTTTGCTAGCAAATGCCACCGGCCTGGCCATAGTACTACCTTCTGGGATCTGTGAAAGAA